>CM046852.1:27825221-27832721 GCA_025618425.1 Heliocidaris tuberculata | reverse complement strand
CTCTCTCTCTCTCTCTCTCTCTCTCCTTTCTCTCTCTCTCTCTCTCTCCCTTTCTCTCTCTTGCTCACTCTTTCTCCTCAAACTCTTTCTCCTCAAACTCTCTCCCGTTCCCCTCTCTTTATCCCCTTCTCTTTCTCTCTTCCCTCCCGCTCTCCCGCTTTCTAATTTGTTATCTATGATACCTTTCATATGAGAAGTCCTCACTTTAAGGAGGCAGCTGCCTCTTAAAGAATACCATCGTATATAGAAAGAACCACCTGGTATTCTCATACCTACGTAGTTATCACTTGACCGATATAAAGATCGAACGCAATTTACAATATTGTCAATCGTCTTGCTTCTTTTCTTTTTTTTTTTTTTTTTTTTTTTTGCTTAGTTCTTTCGCCTTCCATATGCCATTTTATCACATTCTGAGTCGTTTAATCTTTTTTCGTTATAAACTTCTGTTACTTGTTGAATTATATTAAAGGAGAATGAAACCCTGGGGAAATAACCATTTTAATGAAAAGAGAGGATAGAGAGAAGCAGTTTTTAAAAATTTCCATCAAAATCGGTTACGAAATTAAAAAGTTATGAAAGTTTGTAAAGTCTCAATTTACTTTCTATCACTTTGAAGCAACATTGCCAATTTCAGGAACGCCATAGAAAGTTAATTGAGAATTTTCAAACTTTCATAACTTTCTCATTTCCTAACCGATTTTGATGGAACTTTTTTTTAAATTGCTTCTCTCTATCCTCTCTTTTCATTAAAGTTGATTTTTTCCCCCAGGGTTTCATTCTCCTTTAGTATGCACCATATTCTCATAGGGCGGAGGGACAAAGCTTGATACGAAAGGGGTGGTGTATTCTTTGTTGTTGCTTTTAACAAATTTCAGTCGTCACCTACAGAATATACATCAATATATCGATATAACATAATATAACAAAGGCATTACGTACATGTGTGATTTAAAAATTACAAATATTTGTTTAACACATAAACTAAAAATACGGGATGCGAAAGAGTGAATTACGGCATGCATGCTATCTTAGCATACCTGGGGGGCGTTTCATCAGGTGTCTTGTCAGCGATTTTTACCGAAAAATTTGCTCTCAGCAAATCAGATGCAAGGATTTCATTAGCTTATAACAGTTATTGCAACTTGTCATTGATGACAAGTTTTATGAAACAGGGCCTTGGTGTTTCTAAATTCTAAGTTGAATCATTTTTTAAAGTGATACCAAACTCTCCTTCTCCAAAATCTGACTAAACTATAAAAAAGGGGGTGTCATTTGAGTTGTACTATACCTCCCAGAAATAGCCCAGGATGTCAGATTTCAAACCTCCACAATGAGAGAGAGAAAAAAAGTAATAACAAAAGATAAGGAGATGGTGTAAGTTTGCATGGAGAAATTTTTGTCCATTGAAGCGCTCCATCTTCAGGCCTATATCCTATTTTCCTTTCAACATTTCGTATTGCCTATTCCATTGCATGCATTGCATAATTCCAAGAGTGGTTGGAGTTAGATATTTTTTTCTCCATTTTTATATTCAAAATGCGAATTTTTATCTTCGATTGTATATAGGTAAGCTTTTAAAACGTTGTTGGGGTTATAACACAAAATATACGCTCAGTCTTCTTAACTAGTGGACAATGTTAATCAATGTTGATTAAATCGACAAGTTGAAATCAAGCAGACCTACTTTAGGTCAGGGCTTATGCTTGTTGGTTCATCATTTTTGATAAATGACTCTTACAAAACGATTTCAATTAATCGTTAGAGATAGATCCGGATAAAGATGACAGTGCCTGAGACTGATGATGTATTGCTCAGATCATCATGGGTAGTTAAGGCAACTAAGCCAGACCAATTAATTGGTATCATGCCATAAAATAGAAGATTATTGTAATCATTCAGATGTTAAAATATCAATATTTTAATAGACTGATGATTTATGACTGGGGGAAAAGTAAAAGTTTAATTTCGACAATATCTGAGTTTTGGGGATATTCATTGACACTGATCGAACCGACTGCATTTACACTCGTTTTAAGGGCGCCCCCACCCACTCTTTCTCTCTCTCTCTCTCTCTCTGTCACTTTTCTCTTTCTTTCTCTTTTTTGTCGCTCTTTCTCTCTCATTCTCTTTCACACACACACACATGCATACGCCAGAAAGGCACCAGACTTCTCCAGTCACACCATATCCCAGTTCTACAAGTTGTTACCCTGTCGCCCTCCCTCTTTCTCTTTCTCTAAATACCCCCCCCCTATCTCTCTCTCTCACACACACACACACACACCCACACACGCGCGCGCGCGCTCGCGCAAACTTTCTCTCTCTCTCTCTCTCTCTCTCTCTCACCACCTCTATCTACCTCTTTAACCCTGTTTAGGGCACCCTCATATGGAATTTTGCAAAGAAAGGGCAATTTTTTTTTATCTTATGGTACCCCCTCCCCCCTCAAATAAAGGATGATGAATTTTTTTAACGTGCTTTGGGGTCGAATATTTGAAAATAAGATCACTTTTAGGAGGTTTGTTGTGTGCTTAACGTACTAGTATGCTAATTGGGTCTGAAAAATGTACACAGGCAGGTTATGCCCCCCCCCCCCCCCCCCCTCTCCCTATCCACAAGTGCTCGTATTGCCAGGTAACTGTTGTCCATTACCTATTTTGAAAGCACCAATAACCCTTTTAATCTCGATAATCTGACAGGCGTACTGCTTCTCGGGTGTTCACTCAGGGACAATGCACTCTGTCTAATCATGTTACCCCATTTCTCGAACGATAATTCATTTGATATTCATAAGAGCGTACTAGCTATAGTCCAGGTTAAAACCCCGGCTAAATTGGTCTATTTTCAGTCTACTGATTTACGGTACGCCAAATGTTAACCTCTTCATTGCATAAAAATGCAATAATTCTGTTACTGAATAAATAAACAAACAAGAACCATGTTATTATGAAACCAATTTCTCATTTTCATTTTATGGTTTGATTCATTTCATTTAATCGTTTAGATATTATCAAATCCTGAAATATATATTCTTATTTTCTAATTTAATTCAAAGTAATTCCAAATCATTAGTTTTATATTATGATGTTAGCTTTAAACAGTATGTTTAACAGTATGTTTAATTTCAACTTTCATTCGTTTTTTTTTCTTTGTTTTCCTTTGTGTGTTTTTTTTTCTTTTTTACTTTTGTATAAATTTTAAAAGTATTAAATTTCTCTTCATTCTGATAGATTCTTGTTGGTTTTTCATCAAAGTATTATTTTGTTTATATACAAACTTAGCAAATATATAAATTTTTTTTAATTTCAATCTTAAAACATAATGGTTATGAACTTCATGTAGGCCTACAGGGCCCTTGTGGAAAGTAGTTTTGTAACCGACAATTCCAACATGTTTAAATAAAACTACAATTAAATAAATAAATTAAATAAATCTAAAAGAAGGAAGAATGTCGTCTAGCAAGAAAGTCTCTCAAAAATCAAATTTAGACAAAGTTTTTTCTCACAGCTAGTACGACAAAACAGCTCTTTTGACATTGATTCAGATGTCAAAGGTATCTTCATGAAATTAGGAAGTTAAGCATCGAATTTTGTATGTAAAACAAGGCAGAGGTTTCGTACCCGATTGGTTGAAAACACTCGACGACTGGAAACGCGAGGATGGTGGGTTCTATCCCCGGTACGGCACGTATACCATTTAGCAAGGCATTTTATCTACATTGCTCTTTTATCGTACATTAAATAAATGGTGTTTGGCATATTAATACATTAGTGAGTATGTTCCTTTTTTTTAATTTGAAATATTTTTTTTCATACCACTTCCTTGGCGGATGGAGGTTCAGTGCTGAATGTAAGAGGCCCAAAACCTTTTCTTATAAGATCTGAAATTGCAATGGGGCGTTTATATCAGTTTTTGATTGATAAACCAGATGATTTTAGGTCACTCGAGAAATCATAAATCAATCAGGCTTCTTACATAAAGATTAATTTGGTGTGAGTAATATACAGATGATTACTTAAATAGGCTGGTGCAAAAGTTAACTTTAAAATGTTGCCTGATACCAAGATCATTCGAGGTAAGATTGCAGTTTGTGCTTTTTGCAGTGTATCATCATAAAATTAATTAGAATTGGAACAAATTCATGCTTTTCAACTTATCTGAAAGAGTTGAGTTATTGTCAAGTAATTACACAGTGGAAGAAGTTTACTTCAAGCGATTGGAAAAAGCTGATTATTATGAGGATTGGTGTATACTTTGAGGTTTTAGAATCGTCAGAATGATAATAAACAATTACTTAATCTTGCTAAAAGACACGTGCACACAAAAATGGACTACATACATTATGTGACATGAAATTTCGGTACAAATTTTTCAGCCATTTCACATCATATTTTCAATATGAGGGAATTTTAAGAGCAATTCTTTTCAAATGACATTCCTTCTATGACATTCTTGAACACAGAAAGAAAAATATGAAAAAGCTCCATTTTGTTTCCTTTTTTTTTATCTTTACCACAATTCAAGCTTTTGTTTAATCCTTATCAGTCGTTCTTTGTCAGACTGTTTATTTTAATGGAAAGTGCTACTGATCTTACCTTCTACAAGTTTGATGACAAAGTCAGATTTATTGAAGTCATATTTGAGTTTAACATGAAGCCGTCCAATCTTCTTGCCTTGTTTGGACTGGTTACCAGAACCGCTAATACCATACTGATCCCTTTGGTTCATCACTAGTCGGTCATCTTTCCTCGGATACAGCTCCGGTTTGACGGTTCCGATTTCGGACTCGAACGAACCGCAAAATGAGCCATTGTGACTGGAATCACTCGTACTTAAACTGTTCAGTTCCGGATCGGACCGGTTTGGCGATTCGATCTTTTGAGGTGGCGATTGGATCCGGTTGGCGATGGGCTGCACGGCTATTCTTTCTTTGGGAATGAAGAAATTCTGAAAAATCAGAAGTATTGCACAGAATAAGATGATATGGGCATTCTTTTAACAAATAAAATAAAATGCAATGTACAAGTCATAAAATCTCTAGCAAATTTCATGGGCAAGTAATCTCTCATAATAGTGATTCATAATTTATATATTTACAAGCCAGGGAACGTGTAATTATTGTGAGGAATTGTTGAATTAAGTTTTAAATTTTTTCCATGATCAGATGATTGAAATTCTTACCGTTCCTGAGAAAGAATCGGATATAAGGCTAACTTCATAAACAAAGAAATTTTGCTCTCGTTGGAGAATATCGTGTCCTAATTCCGAGTGAATAAGTTTGAAATTATTGATATGAAAGATAGCATTATTCTATTACTCTTTTAATAGTTGATCACATGATTACCCACGACACAAAAAATGGTAGAAAGAAAGTAAACTTGTTTACGTATTTGTAATTTTCCACAAAAACAATAAACACGTATCCGTTGCTAGGTAACCACCATATCTCCAGCAAGGTGGGAGATAAATCAGACTACGTGATTTTGTCTTCTTTGCTCCCTTCTGAAGCTAACTCTATAGTTTCATAAGATACCATCTCATTAACAACAATTTCAAACGACTGCTATAAAACTTTCAAAAAATCATCAAATTGACAGTGACAGTGCCATAACAATCGCAGTAAGTGTCATACTGGAACCTTTAATGTGTTTGTTCAAAGACACAGGACTTCTTGGAACAAGGGCGAGAATTTTCACTTCATTTGGGTGTGTGTGTGGGTGTGTGTGGGTGTGTGTGGGTGTGTGTGGGTGTGTGTGGGTGTGTGTGTGTAAATGAGTTTTGGCAGACGTGTATCAATCAGATATGATTATTTACGATTATTTACGAAAGACGTGACTGAGATTCGATCCTAGGTCCGATCAAATTCAGTTTGTAGGAGAATATGAAAAAAGAGCTGCCCGTGAGCGTTACCACTAGACCAACTCCTGATACCTGAATACACAATACTAAAATAGCCTTATTTAAAGCTTTACAATGATTTTCCGCCTAGATTTTAGATTAGATTTCTAACACAACTCAATTATAAAAAAGGACTTTAAATGATGATCCAACATATGCTCCAGCGACATTTGCTATGGGCTTGTATGACGTAAAAAATATATGGTAATGGATAGGGTTGGGGTGAGGGTAATTTAAGAGGTTGTACAAAGTTGAAGTAAGAAAGTTGGTAAGTGTAAGAAAATGAGTACAGAGCAATAAGCAAGTTCGTAATTAGTGCACTGTGAAATTGACCCTCATATGACCCCAATTCGTACGCATTTTTTTTTTTTTTTTTTTTTTGGTAGATGCACTACTTGTTTAACAAGTGAAATCATACTGGTGCTCACATCGTGGTGCGCACACTATAAAAGCATATAAAAGGTCAATTATACTTGGTACAAATGACCTTTATCTGCACATGCACATATTGTAATTACGAACTGGTTTATAGTCGCAGGAGCATGTGACGTAAAACGCTTTAATTACTTTAATTAATCATTACATGTTTATTACGTAGTATTTGCCTCTAAGAAAAGGTTATACCTTGGGTGGCTCTGCAATGTTGATAGTCCCAGCTCCCTCATGTTGCTCTTTCAGACTCTTCTCTTTACATCGTGCGCATGCGCGTGAGTATGTGTAGACAGCATAGAGAGTGATAAGGAAGAGGGCGCCCCCTATACCGCATGCGATACCGAGTATGATCGTCGTAGACAACATGTTCCTCCTGAGTTATATCTCTCGAGAAACTGATGGAAGATAAACACAGAGGAAAATTAATGAAATACCGTAAGGATAAATGAGCAACATCAAGATTGCGTTCCAATCCATTAGTATAATTATGATATACAGTATATCGCATTTTTCTGGCATTACAAAGCGCTCCACAATATGCCCTACATGATTTTGGTTCACTCAAACAATGGTCGATCACTTTAAAAGACCAAATGAAGCAATAAATACAAATAAATACAAATAGCAATCAGTGATTTCCTTGCAATATCGCTAATTTCCATATAGACTATATCTTATAAGGATTTTTTTTATCAAGTACATTAAAAAAGAATGAGTTAGCACACTTTATGGCTATTTTCTCGACAAAATGATAGACACAATTCAATACTGAATAGATACAATTTTAAGAAATACTACTATTTTCTAAAAAAATAATCTATGAGCCAATTCTATATGATGTGTTCAAAAGAAATGAAGGTATGATTAATCATGCGCAAAGTCATGAAACTGCCTAACATCAATGCGTCTGATATTTTTTTTGGGGGGGGGGTGATATTCTTATGTATTGTGATATTATCACACGTAGATTTACACTCCTGTGTACATAAGCTCAAAGATTTCCATCTATTTAGTTATCCAGAGTTACTTGGTGATAGATAGTGCTCACATAGCAACGGATTGAGTATTCCCCCATCCCCATCTGACTTTGAATTCTGAGGTTTTTAGTAAAGTTCAAAGTATTTCAACACCATGAGACACTTCTTATACAGAAGTCAAGTTCAAATGTAC
>CM046852.1:27587721-27820221 GCA_025618425.1 Heliocidaris tuberculata | reverse complement strand
AGGACCCAAGCAAGATCTCTGTCTGCAAATTCAGGTTTTGGTCCAGAATTCCTAATTCTGTCATCCTTTGTTGTTGTTGTTATTGTTGCTACTGATGTTATTTTGTTGTTTTTGGACACTTTTGTCAAAACCTGTGAGAAAATTATACGATTTTTATGACCCGCTTCCCCAATTGGCACAAATATGTTCGACATTTTATTCTTGTTGGACATTTCTGTTAAAACAAGTCGATAAATAGGAAAATTTGTCAAACATAAAGACAAATTCATTTTGATTACACCATGACCACCCCCATGAAATAAAGGCCCTTAACCTGTTGAAGACGGGACGACATACTTGTTCCGTAAGTTGTACGAGACATGCTTCGAAGACAGTTGCTCCGCGGTCAATGTCGAAAGGAATTCTTAACTTCAACCTTGTACTATACTCTAAAGCTATTAAGCCAAGTCACAACATAAACCCTAACCCTATAAATTCCTGTACAGTTGTAACCGAAGCAAATGTTGGAACATCTTTGAGGATGATAGAAAAGCTCAGAGGGAAAACGAATTTGAGAAGTTAGTCTTGATCACGTGATAAGAACCTGTCTCTCTTTAGATGAAAGAAGAGGCTGTTGTAATGGAGACACATCAATTAAGCAAACAAGAGAGGACGTGATGCCAAGGAAATACATGAATAATACAGGATCAAGAAAACCGACAAACATGACAAAGAGGACAAAAACAAAAACAGACAAAGTGATATGGTGACGTATGAAGACTAAAAATAATCGAAAAAATCTTTTACGGTATAAAAAAAAAAGCAGCACGAACAACAACAAAAAAACTTGGGGATAACGAAATAAAAGAAGTGATAGAAGGTGTTGACGGTTTGCTACTGAATTCTCAAACTCCCGTAGGGTTCATACAGGGAGGCAATGGGTTAAAAACAGTCAGATTTTATAGAAGATATAAAATGAAATGAGGCTCTATGCTAAAAGAATTCGGATAACTCTTCACATCCTTCTCAGACAATCATTACCTTTTGAAAACTAAGATTCGGGCAAAAGTTTAACTTAAAACTTAGTATAGACCGGAAGCCACATCATTTCCCTGTCATTGACTCTAAACCTGATGTTCATCCAAAGTATATCAACAGACCGAACACGTACTAAGCCCAAAATCATAGTTGTCACGAAAAGAAGGAAAGAAAAAGAAATCATCTCGCTGCAGATTGGGAATACTCTGATGTAACAATGGCATCGATCTCGCTATCATCCTTCATGCCACGAGGTATGATTAGTGGGAGAGGATGATAGATTTCTCTGAAATGAATCGGCCTGGGAAACAGTTTCCAAAACACAAAGGTGTAGTAATTATGCGCCCTAGAAAGGAGACTCGTGTTATAATCATTCTTGGATTGATACACAAGAAGGTGTAGTTAGTATACAGAGAAATGTAAAGTCAAGCCATGTGTTATGGAAAAAGAAATGTAGCAGGAGAGGCCGAAAGAGATAAAGACTGATATAAACTGGCTCCTGACGGAGATATAAAACATCTTATGTAGATATGAATGTATCGTCTTGATCAGAATAATCATCCCTCAGAGGCTATGGTTCAGATCAACTAATTTTTAAGATTCAAAACATTTTTCCTAAAAGAGGGAATGAGGAGCTCGTGTCGCAGACGCCTTTAGAATAATTCTTTTTTTTTCTGATATAGCAACTTAATATGTACCATTATTACAACTAATATCCAAATTAGCTTCCGTTTCGAATAAACGCTAGACGCACTGCGTACTTAATAGTCAGGTGTGATCTAAAGACCATACCGCTGCGATTTAATAAATTTTGTGATACTCTTATTAAGCATTTATATGCCTGAAGTGAAATAAAACACACAACGAGCTACAGGGAGCAGATAGAAGACGAATGGAGTGTTGACCCGAATATTCATTGAGAAATGAGAAACGACGAGGGGGAATTGTGAGAGGAATATGAATTAGTTACATGCACGCTTGTTAAATCTTTTAACGAAATGGAGACAGGAGAGAGAAAGAGAAAGAGACAAACATAAATATAAATTTATAATGACAGTAATAATGAATTGGAGAAACAAATAGAAACAAATAAATAGAGGCTCAAGATCGTAGTTTACACCGTACAAACTGTACAAACTAATGTATTATCCCTTTAGGCCTATCTATGTTTCTTCTTTCCTTACCTTTTCTTTTTTTTCTTTTTGACGCTAAGGTCAATTTCATTTTCCTGGATTTACTTACCTACAAGCATGACAGTTTAATATACAAAATTTCCCATCTCCCTTTTTCAGTAGAGTGCATTTTTCTGAAGTTTAATATTCCGAAGGTTCATCGTTCCGAAAGGTTCGTTTAATATTCAGAGGGTACTTAATTTTGAAAATAAAAAAGGGTTCGTAATTCCGAAATAGAAATAGAATGCTATATCATTTTTGGAATTACGAACCTTTGGAATAATGATCCTACTTCATTTTCCTGAATGATTGTCCCCGTTTCATTTTGGAATTATGAACCCTATTTCATTATGAGCCCCCTGGTTTATGAAATTTGTGTTTCGGAATTATGAAGCTTCGGAAATGCGAACTTTGGGAAAACAGACGAGCGTCCCCTGTGGAACAGACCATTGTTAGCAGTCACGTGTAAAACCCGCGCTGGCAGGCATTAACCGGTCACCCGATCCTAGCTTCTACAACCTGGTTTCTATTCAACTGTCATCGCTATACGCACCCTTGGGCTTCAACACCACACTCACATTTCCATTACGAAATAAGAGAGGGAAAATGGCGTCTCACTGCCAGATCAAACTAAGATCAAAACGAAGCATTAGAGTTTACCATTTTAGAGCAATAGCAATGGCAGCTCTACATCCACGTACATAATTACTTCGGAAACGGAGCCAAATTTATATATTTTTCAAAGATAAAAGTCCTATGTCAAGTTTCATTTGGAATCGATATTGCGAAATATGACAGTTAAGATCATTTTTTAAACCACAGAGCTTACTTTATGGATGTAGCATATTTTGGAACTAAACTCTTTTGATAATTACTGTTTTAATAAAATAAATATTTTTTTTTAAAAGAAGCCACAGGAGGAAAAATGAGTTCTATTTACCTAGCACTGCAATTTAAACATTTATTCTTTCGTGGAATCGGTATTTTAATACGATGATAATTTTATTCATAAATTTACATTGCTGAAGAATGATATATATGCGTATATATTTAATGTAAATACAGAATTGAAGCTAAGTGAGAAAACGCCCTCATTCAAGCACCGTGACTGTTTATCCACTTTAAACTGCAGATGTGCAAATACCGGTTTCTAATTCCCTATTTACCCTCTTCACGGAGAAGGTGAGAGGAAAGAAACTACTTGAGTGATAATGAGAAGTTCCTTCACGTGAGCTGTATACTTGAACGACATGTCACCCGTAAAAATTCATTGCCGCATTGCCGCATTATACCATTGCTGTATAATCAGTGGCTTAGCCGAGGAGATGGGAAGCCCCCCCCCCCCCCCCCCCCCCCGCCTTCGAAGGAAGAAAATGGGACAAGAAAAATGAGAAAAAAGGGAGAGGAGGGAAGGGGAAGTGAAAAGAAGATAGTGACATACAAATGTATTTTTAAAAAAACACGTTAACCCTTTCAAGACAATTGACCACATTTTGTGGTTTGGCTCAATAACTTTTGATTCAGAGCTCTAAAAAATATACCAGATGCATGAGTAGAAAGAGCAAAATTTTGTGCACACTCTATGTCCATTTTTGTTGCATGACCAGATTGCGTTTGATGCCAGGAATTTAAAAAATGAGATTAAGCTTTAAAATCCTCAAATTGGCAACACATTGAGAAGTTCAAAATCATTGTTTTCAAACAAAATTGGCAATTTTTAAAACTTTTCCACAAAATTTGTGACCATGTGTATTGTTTTCAAAGACATTAAAGCTTATTAGAACCATGTAGCACTAAAAGAAAAATATTATTGTTGCCAATTTAAAGAACAAAATGTGATCAATTTAGCTCTTGAATAATTCCTGTCCTGAAAGGGTTAATGTCACTAGCCTCCTTTCACGAGATAGCAATATGATATATCACCAGCAAAGCTCCGTTGTCATCTTCTTGGTAGAAAAGATTCTCACTGATCAATGACGATTGCCAGTTGCATACTTCAACTGAGTCATTTTATTGCGTCATTACCTCCAATGGAACCTGTAAAGAAATTGACCCATACGACAGTAATCCAACGTCTGCACTGTCCACTTTGCCATCACTTTTTTGTACGATATCACTCTCTTACGGCGCGTCAAAGAATGCGCAAGTTCTGACGCGATCCTATACGTCAGACTGACGTCTCGTGTGCGACGGGCCTCAGTCTGGAATGGCTAAAGTGCAGTATGCCGCCGTACTCCAGACTTGTTTCGTTGAGAAAGGAAAAAGGGCAACCAACTCGCGAGCAGCTGGAGCTTCATTATTCGGATGTCACACTCACATTGTACGTCAAAGATACGCCAGTCTCTGACGCAGTCCTAAGTCAGGTAATCCGTGTCACCCCTTGTTCATCGGGGCCCCGTTTCATGAAACTTGCTTTCACTGACAATTTACAATAACTGTTATAAGCTACTGCAATCCTTGCATCTGATTGGCTGAGATCAAATTTGTTGGTAAAAATCACCGACAAGACACTTGATGAAACGCCCCCAGGCATGTGTAGGAGAGTGGCCTAAATGCACTGATAATAACCCTTCCGAGACAATTGACCACATCTTGTGGTTTGGCTCAATAACTTTTGATTCAGAGCTCAAAAAAAAAAATACTGCACACACTATGTCCATTTATATTGCATGACTATATTGCGTTTGATGCCAGAAATTAAAAAAAAATTAGCCTTGAGACCCTTAAATTAGCAACACATTGAGAGGTTCAAAACCATTGTTTTTTAATCCAAATTGGCAATTGTTTTCAACTTTTCGACAAATTGCTAACCATGTATATTGGTTTCAAAGACATTACACCTTATTACAACTATGTAGCACTAAAAGAAAAATGTTATTGCTGTCGATTTGAAGAACAAAATGTGATCAATTTAGTCCTTAAATAATTCCTGTCCTGAAAGGGATAACGGAAGACACACTATATCTCATAGGTGGGTCACCAAATGAACGACGCAACCGCTCTTTTCCAAAGAAAAATAAAGAGTCACTTTACACTACGCTTTTAAGGGATTGTGGACTTTCGCAGTGAAACTTGACGCCCCGCCCTTACTTACAATCCTGAAGCTGAGTTTTTATGACCTTCAAGTTTCTGAATTCGAGTCTGGTTACGAACTCTGAAATCAGTCGGTCTAATGAACCGTGATCAAATTTGAAATGTGGTTTACCTGGATAAATACGCTACATGAGAGCCGACATCATTTAAATGAGACAGGTTCAACAAATAGAGGTTATCGACATCGTAAACAAGCAGAACCCATCAAGAATTGGGACTTTTCTTTTTATTTCAGTTGGTCATACATTAGACATGCTTTCCCCGTAAATCTTTTTTTTTCTTAAAGCGAAAACGTTTACGAAAATGTTAACCAACAGAACTATTTAAAAATATATGTGTACAATTCAATGTAGGAAATTATAGGGGTTAGGTACTAAAGGGGGTATAAATGGATTATTAACCTATTGACTATTGAATTATTATCAGATTATAGGATTTGATACAGGATCGACACAGTTTCCGTACGCAATAGGTTAATGAAACAAACCACTGCAAATTATGTACAATGTGCACTTCTATAATGTCAGGAAGAATGGCTTCTGGGGTCTTTGGAGTGGTAAGTAATGCCAGATTGAGTGGAGAAGTAAAAACAAAGTTATGAATCCGTGAAAAAGGACAAACTATTTTCCAAACACTAATAAGACATGTGTCCTGATGCTGGAGTAAATCTCGTTATCTTTATCGTTATCCGACAAATGTGACCCACGGTTTGGTATCTACCCAATTCAATTAATTATAAGATATTGCATTTATTTAGAGCGTGATTCCTTGGTTGGCAGTGAAAGCCAATATTGTATAATATCTTTGCTATTTAGATTAGCAAGAAGGAAGAGATTTCAATCAGAAAAAACGGTGATATCAAAAGTAGGAAATAGATATTTATAGGATTTTTTGAGTTACCACTTTCCCTTGTCCACTGTTACTTTATTCTATTACACGGTAGGGTTAATTCAGTCAGGTTTTTAAAAATCTAGCAATGATTTCAATTTTTTAAGAAATTCTTATAATTTTGATTTCCATAGATTTAGCCCCTTTTGGAATGAAACCTTTTGTCTTTATCTGCACATTTAAACAACACGAAACACATTTATATCTGTTCAGATGTTTATTTGTTGACATTTCTTTTTAATTTATTGGATTTCTCATCTTTTGTTGACGGTGATTTTTCGATGTTTCATTACAAAAGGAGCTAGGTTAGTCTTATCAAAATTTTGCACTGTTCTAGACTGGACAGGAGCCGCACCATAATGCGTAAAGATCTTATTACATAGCTTTAGGGAATGTGGTTAAATGAACAAATCCTAAATGACCATAGTGGATTAGGTCCTTTTGGAATGAAACCTAAATCTGTAACCATTTTTTTTAATCAACTTTCAAAAACAAGCTTCTATGCGATATAGCGCATGTGATTCCCACATCCGAGATGCACATATTTATCTTTGAAAATCGATTTCGGTCAAAATTGGATTTTAGCTCCTTTTGGAACTAAGCTCTTCAAAAACAGAAAGAGACAGGAAGCAAAAAAGGAGACACAGAGAATGGAATGAGGGAGGGAGGGAGAAAGAAACATTCATTTCCTTTTCACTCAATGTGTCTAGA
The DNA here is from genome assembly GCA_025618425.1 of Heliocidaris tuberculata. Classification (NCBI taxonomy): domain Eukaryota; kingdom Metazoa; phylum Echinodermata; class Echinoidea; order Camarodonta; family Echinometridae; genus Heliocidaris; species Heliocidaris tuberculata. The sequence goes on along the minus strand of CM046852.1, from coordinate 27,813,340 downwards.
CTGGCTGATGACAGGTAGCTGTTGATATGATGCAGACATAAAGACAAGAAAAAAAATTAACCATACATTTTTGTAAAGGTTGTACCTTTCAAAGATGATTGAGACAAATTGATTCACAATGTGGAGCATTGTGAATCAATCGTATTATAGTCTGAGGGTAGGTGAGATTGGAAAGGTTTCAATATTATCTATTAAGCAAGCAGACTGCATAATTATCTTGCCACCATCTTTCCTTTTTATTCATCAGATTTCTCTTTTAACTTATTCGCTTTGAATAAATCATTTAGTCGCTGGTGGATCAAGCATTGTCTAAAAGAGGGACGAACCTTGGAAAACCTTGAAAGTCTACTAAATCTGTGAAATGTGCAGCGCCTGTGTATTAATTGTTTCAATAGTTCCCTATTGGATCCGACTATGCTTTCTTTAAGAAATCGTAACAGACTGAAATTGCTAATTTATGAAAAGAATTAACAATTTCTTGGTTATACCAATCTAGAGTTTTGAGGCAGATGTCCGGGGTACTATCAACAGATTTATTTATGTGCATGCAATTAGAAAGAACAATAGAAAGTTAATTCTCAGGATATCAAAAATAGCCAATTTACGATTCTCTTTAATCATATAAAAAGACATGAGCTTTATTGTAGGCCTATATTCCGAGGAAAGTTCAACCTTCCAATATTCTTAATGTTCATATCTTATACTTCCTGCAGTCCTATATCTCCAAAAGCCTTCCTCTCTTCTTCCATCACGTTCTTAGCAGATAATTGAAGCAGGACATATGTATGTATACATATATATATCGAGAGAGAGAGAGAGAGAGAGAGGGGAGAGAGCGAGAGAGAGAGAGAGAGGGTTCCATCTCGCTCGCTGCAGGCAAAACCTCTTTACGAAGCAAGCGCTGTCTAGCTCACATTGAAAGTCGTATACTTTCTTTGGTTTGAAAAAGAAACGATAGGCCAGTGGCGGATTGAGGGGGGCACATCCGGCCCGTGCCCCTCCCCCACCCCTTTTTTTTTTTGGGGGGGTGTCAGAGAATTATGGAGTGAAACCCCCATGACCCCCCCCCCCCCCCCCCACTGAGCGAATTTTGGAGGTCTGGCGAAAAAAAATATTTTGTCGATACCCCCCCCCCCCCCCCCCCCAACTGAGCGACCTTCCGAGAGCTGGCGAGACCACAAAAATTCGGGTCTCCCTTTTCCAAAAGATGACAAACCTGCATTTGTGTGCCCCCTCTTATACAAAATCCTGGATCCGCCCCTGCGATTGGCTATAAGAGAATAGATACCACTTGGGGATTGATCAAAAGGGAATTCAATACAAATAAATAATATCACTGGGAGGAAAACTCAAAGCATTTGTAATACAATACGAACTTTATTAGGCATACTCCAAGGACAGACTTATATTCAAATGGGTACAGTTTGCTTGCTAAATCACGGGGTACATTTTGCTTCTTTTCACACTGCTAAAATTAGAATCAAAGGGAAAATATGGTGTTGCTAAATTGATAGCCTTGACCTATTTGTAAAATTTGCGAGAAAATGTCATCTTCAATATTTTTCTACATTATACAAATTTTGCAGAGAATGATCAACCTTCTCAGATTTCTTTTCGGGGTTGGGCAAATATGCCATACCCTTCCCTTGGCTTTGCCAATGATCGACAATGCTGTTATGTAAACTACGAACGACGTCAACGTATAGGAGACAACAACAACAAAAACTAAATTTAGTATTTAAAAAAACCCTGCATAGTCATTATTCATTTTCAGTAATGCTGTCACGTGAACTCTGAAAACAGATATATCAGACTATAATTTCAATATGAAAAAAAATGAGTGTACGTATTTAATTTTCCCTAGCATAACCAAGCAGTCCCTTCATCTATCCGGGTCGGTTCACGTTGCGGACGGAAATCTGTCGTCACCACATCATAATCTCAACTCTCCAGTACAAAACAAGACAATAATAAAGAACGAGGAAGGCTTTTGCATTGAGGCTGTCTCTTTTTCCTGTTTTAATTGAAGAAAGTTTTGACAGCGATTCATCGTATGCTGTTGGATGACAAGCTAGGATGGGGGTGCATGTCTGATGTAGAAATGAAATAAGTTCCCATAGCAGGTCTTAAGCTGTTTCTCATAATGGATGGATATGAGATAAGAGAGGGATTACTTGGCAATATGGAAGGAGCAGTAGTGGACTTCTTGAGGCAGTTGGATATGATATGAGGGTAATATGCAGGTCATTTCAGATGGCTGAAAAATGTGGGTGAGAGCGTGTATCGCGCGTGTGTGCGTGTGTGTGTGAGGGGTGAGTGTGTTTGGATGTGTATGTTGCGTGGGTAGGACATCGGGAAGGGGAGAAGGGGTGGGAAAGAGGAGGGTGAACAAAGAGAGAAATAAAGGTAGGGAAACGACTGATTGCATGAAAAGGGGGTGTTTTTAATAGTAGTGGTACAGATTGGAGGAAGTAAACTCAATTATCGCCTAAAACATGATTACATGCAAATGATGGCAGCCTGTCAAAGGTTTTCTAATAGCAATCAAATGTATGCGAAAATTTTAGAAATCATTGCATTTGCTGATTTATTTCCCAAAGAAATCCATTGCGCGGCTCGAAAATAGAGAGAAAGCGAAAAAAAAAAGACATGTACTGATCACATCAATGATCGGTCAGCTAGCATTAATCCCAGGTATTCCCTGTCAAATTACAAATGTCTTGATTAATTCGACCATTTCCGTCGTTAGAATCGAAATAGGGGTTCTATCAGAAAGGGTAAATATCTTGAAATCAATTTTCAGGGGATAATAATAATTATTTTCGCTAAATTTGGTTTTGCATCAGGGTTGATGGTAATTAATTTGTTTCGACTAATTGCAAACATTGCACCCATTGTCATAATTATGGGCCTTTTTCCGAAAATCGCGACTTTTGATTTTGTTAATTATTTTGTTTGATTAATTAACAATTAATATTCTTACACAACTTAAAATTTTGGATGAATGAATCTATAAACAAAGCACGTCCAATTTGAAAGAAAAATAAACCAGGAAAAAGAGTTGACCCCGTCAGTGAGCAATGAAAGTACTAAGTGCATACTTACTGGGCATTAGTATTCAAACGTTTCAAAGATATTCAAATGATCTACTTAATAGTTATTTAGATCCTTAAGTGCCATTGAGAAATCGTATTATAAGTCTTGATAATCCGTCGTCGATTTATATTTTGTTCGTGCAGAAAGCGTAGGCAGAGCATGAACGAGTCTTCACTTCACCGGCCTCGGGCTATCGTCCCGGTAGTTTCCAAGACGGTTTACGTATATAATAGGAAAGACAGCTTTCTTGGTTTGGTGCTAGAATCATACGCTGGGTACAGAAAGCAATCACGTAAGAAGATAAAAGGAAAAGCAAACAGTTTTAATCGTCACGTTTAGAATACGTAGTCACTATAGAAATGATTAATTCACGTGACATTTCTTCAAGTCTGCATCTTATTATTTTCTGATCTTACAGACTCTTTCTAGATACTAGATACAAAATAGACTCATGAAACTTAATAACCACACTGCGGTGTAAAGTTCGCCCTAGTGCCGAGTTATATCCCGGCGCCGAGAAAAAAACTCTTTCACCTTTCTGTATTCATAAACTCTCTCAAATACCTTCGGAATGTGTGTTTTGTTCTCTATATTCAACCTTCGATTTGTTGATCAACTATAATAAAATCGACGTTAACACAACAAAACAATGAGAAAGATATAATTACACATTTCATAAGGAACGTGGTTCATTTTTCATTAAACATGTTAATTCGTTTGGCATACTGGGTGTCACTTGAAGTCGAGCACCTTGCAATTTTCACTCTCACGCTAAGTGAGTCTAAAATAGCTTGAAGCCAAACTCACACAGTATCAGGTGATACCAAGCGCTATTAAGAAAATACGTCAAGGTAGTGTTAATTTACAAGAAAACAATTGATTGGGTTTCCCCTAGCAAACTTAATCAAGAACTTCTAACTTGGAAATATGCATATATTAATCATAACCATTATAGAAATGCTTATTCTATAAGTATCTTTTATATAAAATATTTATACATGTTTGAAGTATATACCTGGTATAGGTTTTATGCAAGCCGAGAGCATTGTTTTCCTCGTTTCTGTTGCATTTTTCCCTGATAAGGACTGCACTGATATTGCTTCGCAAAATGTTCGTTACACCTCCCAACCCCCCCCCCCCCCCCCCGCAGTTAATATTGGGAAGATATTTGGAATTCACAAGATTTTTTAATGGTCCTCCACAAAGCCTTATAGACGGAGTGGAGCCTCTTTGTTTCAACTACGATGTGAATTCTTCTTCTTCTTCTTCTCCCCTCCTCTTTTTTTTTTTTTTTTTTTTTTTTTTTTTTTTTACAAATTGTGTATGAATTCTCAAATCCCATTTCTGGAAGCACACAGTATGATATCATTTTTTCCATAGGTGTATGTAAATGTTATCGGGAATATCTTTATAACGAGGAGCATGGTACCTGGAAATTTACCTTGTTTTAGCAGGAATCTTGTTATTAGAATAAAATAACAATAGAGTATAAAGAACAGAGACAAAACAAAATTATATTAAAAGGGGAATTTTGTTCTTTAAAAAAAAGAATGACTGTGACAACAATTTGTCAATAATACTGGGAAAATGTCAACACGCAGGAGTCGCATATTATTTTTATTTTTTTATTACTTTCTTATTCAATGTGTAAATGGCAATTTTCTCTTAGCAAATGAATATAATAAGTATTATTATACTTACATGGTGCTATACATATGAACAGCTGGCCTGAACACTGACGTTTCACAATGACCAAGAGCATTATTGGCGAATCTCAAGGACCAACCGCGCAAATGAAACACAGATTACAAGGCTTACGTCAAAAACATCTGCATGCTATTGAAACAACTTTAATTCAGTTGATTTCAATTTGATTCAATTCTATAGTTCATGCAAAAGATAACAATACATGTACATGTAATTCATGTTCTGGCCTAACGTACGTTTCTAAAAAAAAATATATGTAGAGGAAAAATAAAGAAGCCATGATGATCTACAAATATTCAGAATGCACAGGTAAAGAAACTTTACATGGATACAATATCACCATATGGAATATGTCCATCGATTTCATTTTACAAAAAGGATATATTGGAATGTTTAGTTCAAGGCATAACTCTTATTGACTTATAAGACTAACGGACCACGTGGATCGACACACATCGCTATTAGCAAAACAATTAATCATTCCAGAAATATACCGGGGAAGGTAAATATTTGCACCGTCAAGTAGCATGACTAGTCCAATTTAATTCCCTTGATAATGTAAACATGTCATAAACTCACTTGAGACAGTCGAGTGGATTTTTCCTTGTATTGATCACTACATCAAACAATAAAAATGTATATATCATGAAATATTTCATTCGATTTTCATTTAAATCTATTAATTTTCTTTTCAGTGAAACATTTTTAAAGTTTTTTAACATAGCTTATTAATTTTTAATTTATTCACAACAAAGTGGTTTAAAAGATTTTACAAAGCTCGATAATAGCCTTTTTTCGGAAAGTAATGTCAGTATTTATTTTTATTTACATGTTTAGCTTAACGAAAGAGAAGTAAGACAAAAGGGAATAGTTGACATGATGGAAGAGAAGATACAGACTAAGGCCAGAGCACATGATCACTACCATCAATATATCAAGAAGGCGACAAAAACAATAAGTCAAAAAGTGTTATAGATGATCAAATTCCGGCACGTTTTACACCAAGTTAATCAGCTCTTCTTTCAGCTCTTCCTCTTTTTTCTCTTTGAGGGGATGGGGAGAGATGACAAGAACTTTGTTTCATCAATTACAATTAGATTGCTGAATTTAATACATGTCATGGTCTAGTGGATATGTCACCGGACTGCAGATCAGAAAGTAAGGTAATACATGTAGTATGATTGCAGGGCCCTCAGGGAGAACAGAATATAATACTGATGAGGCTACCCGGGGTAAACATGACATACTATTACTTTATTAGTTGTTGTTGTAGTAATAGTAGTAGTAGTAGCAGTAGTAGTAGTCGCCGTCGTCGTCTAATAGTAGTAGTATTAGTAATAATAGTAATAGTAGTATTATTGTCATTGTTATTATTATCATTGTTATTATTATTATTCAGAAAGAAGAAACCCAATACTGGTGAGAATATATCAAAATCAAAATATAGTTCTTTTTTTAACAAACAGTCTGTTTGAAACTTCACATTGCTTAATTTACTACACTTTGAGATAGACTAATGAAAAATCACCTATAAAAGAAAAATTTAAAGAAAAATTGTTAGCTGCTTCGTACGGACTTTCGGTAGAAATACTACATTATCGTTTTCATTTCTGAATAGAAAATATGGCAAAAATTACAGGAGATAAAACTGGGCATTTAAAATCAGTGTAAACAAGTTTTCGTTTAATTGTGTGGAGGCTCAAATTTGGTTTGCAGATTGATAAAAAGAAGGAAACTGAACCTGCTCTGTAAATAAATAGATGGAAATGAATTACTTTCTCTCAATGATGTGTTCGAAGTCATAAAATTATTATTCATTGCACTAAAACACTTTCGTACCCCTAGGGCAGAATTATAGTATAATTATTGATTTGGAATACATAATATAAACATATTTATAGCAAGTAACGACTCATGTAAATAATTCATCAGAATACATTAAGCTATTTAGGTTACAATGATGGAGTAAAGGAAATGATTAGAGTAAGATGAAACAAGAATACAGAGTGGATATGATAGTTCAGCAAGATATGAATTAGAAGTAATGAAACAGCGATAGTAACAACGAGGATATTTGCAATAATGGATATAACAAAATGACAGAAATAGAATTTGTTGAGGCATGGACTACAATGATTGCAAAAGCTAAACTGTATTGATTGATAATGTTTAACCATTCCCTTCAGCTTTTATGCAAATATCAGTCAAATATAAGCATGTATAAACTCTATCAAGTGTTTATTTCTAATGGTGGGAATGCTCCACATGGTGCTGGTCGAGGGTTCAAACTATACAACAGAATCAAGGGCATTAAATGGCCTCATGACGACACACGTGTATTTCATGGCGCTGATGATGGTGATTTAGTTCTCCCTCTCAGTACATGTGGCTTAAATATACATTATACATTGTAGAACTATCAAATCATCCACTCTGTATTCTTGTTTCCTCTTACTCATTTATCATTTTTTCCATCATTGTAACCCCAATAGCTTAATGGATTCTGATGAATTATTTAGTTGTTACTTGCTATAAATATGTTTATATTATGCATTATGCATTCCAAATCGTTGATTCTACTATAATTCTACATTGCTTACAGTCCTTTTCAGGACTTCATACTTTCAAGCAAAATTACTTCTACATTCTCTTACTCTCTATCTCGCCTTTCCATTTCTTCTCCTCTTAACGTTCTCCACTTACTCCTTCTAACTCAACAGTCCTCAGGACTAACCACATGGTGAACCGTAAACCTTCTCAACCATTGTCAACGTTACATTATACATGTTTCAGAGAGTCAATCGATTTTCAGGATTCGGGGAGGGGATTCCAGCACCCCCCCCCCCCCCGGAAGGACGCCTGTGCCCCATCCTTTTCTCGTGCCCTAGTCACACCAAAAATACAGACACGAGACCGATAACAGGCCGATAACAGACCGATAACAGACCGAACAAAATACTCTATTACCCCAAGCTTCCACGAAGCGGTTGGTATGGCATCGGTGTGTTGAAGTTGAAGTAGAAGTTGAAGTTGAAGTTTATTTGTTCCACTTTTACATCAAAACCAATTCGCATTTTACAAGCATATTTGTCAATTTCAAAACATACGGGTAAAGAACTCAAATCAAATACGATCTACAGTAAATAGAAAGTTTTGAGAGATATATGAACGACTGGCAAAGAAGAAGAAAAATTCAAAATGTGGGGGGCCTGAATAAAAAGCATTGCTTGTAAATGGTTAGGCTCCCGTATATAGTAAGTAATTCTGATTAGGATGCAATAAAAAAGCGAAACGGATTAGAAGTATCAAATTCACTAAACATACAAGGAGAGCAAAGCTCAGAATGTGGAGAAAAGAAACGAAAAGAAAATTAAAGTGAAGAAGAAGAAGAAAAAATAAAGGGGGAAGAAGAAAGGTGTGGAGCCGATTTGGCAGTGTGACTGACCTATCATTGCCATTGTACCGCAAGACAAGGGGTCGTCTGTGTACTGCGGAATAAATTATTATCCAATTATCCAATTATTTTGAAAATGGCAAATGTATACGTCATTTGATTTAGTGGGCCAGACCTGAAGTAGGTCTAGACTATCTCGCAGCTGATTAGGTTACAAATTTGGTGGGGATTGGCGGTATAGTTCCAGCCTGTAGCCATATGCACGTTACATCAGAGAGTGATTTGGTTGAATTATTCATCATTGACGACCCCTCGGTGTATACCATCCGTTATTAGAATTTAGATTAGATTATTCAAACACTGCTAAGTATCCAGTAGACAACAATGTGTACCTATAGAAGACAAAGCATTCTTCTTAGATTCTTATTCACTTGTCAACGCTTACACTATCATAAAATTTTCGACTGTGTTTTTCTCCCAGCAAATTAGAATATCCATACAGGCCAAATGATAATCATTGAAAATGTAAAATATGTCTATATATTTATAAAAGTCAATTAATTGGTGCTCACAGTTTGTGTGGAATCGAGCCGGCTATGAAGAATGAAGGCGTAATTTTGATTGAATGAAACCCAGCTGCACACCTACACTGAGCTTACCACTTTATCAAACTGATTTATCTCCTCTGTATTATCCTGAAGATATATATTTCTCATCTTTAAATACTTATCTTCCGTATTTTGCCTTAAAGTGGGAAATGTTGCATTGTCATGTAATTAGATTCTATGTATTCCGCTAAAGATAGATATCACATTCTACTTGTTTATACTTTTTGTCATTATTCTTATGAGAAATATCCCTGCCGGAATGAACAGTGTTCCACAGTGTGTTCACAGTGTGTTCACATAGTCGACTCTGTTCGATTTTACAGTGTGAATTTACTCGCTCACAATGTGAAGATGTGATTCACAATGTTTAAACGCTCGAAATGTAACAGTGTGAAGATGATTTCACACTGTATTTCGCACTGAGATTTACACTGTGAACACACTGTGTGACATTGTGTTTTTTCCGGCAGGGTTGTTACAGTTAAACAATGCTCTGTGTATTTTATCCGAAGGTATTTACTTAAAGTAGGATATTCTTTATTTTCTTTTTCTTTTTTAATTCCCTGAGTAATGTCCATAAATGAAAAGTTTGATATGAGAAAAAAAACAGTGGATTTCTTTTGTAACTACTTTGAATGACATAGACTCACATTGAAGGTGTTTATTAGTTTTAAACGAGGCCACATTGGCACATTATATGTTACAATCACTTTTTGGTATGTAGTTACTTCCTTTTTGTATATTTATTATGTACTATTATGTATTATGTACTAAGGGCACCCTCGCCCCAAGGTTTTGCTTTTAAAGGTGTGTCCTCCAATTTGTACCACATGAATGTATATTTTGTCATAATTTTGTTTAAAATACATGTACATTATTTTGTTCATTACTCTGTACACTTATATTGAAAAGTTGGAAATAAATGTCATTAAATTGTAATTGAATTGAGATGTTCAATTTTACCTAAATAGAAAAGAAAGGGTGTTTCCACAGCTCGTTGGTCATATCATAATTTTAGTTAAGCAACTCATTTTGCAGGAAATAATTGCATATTATCTAAAACTAAAGTAGTTGACTTTATTACATAGTTCTTCACCACCGAGTCGGTTTAGGCCATAGATCCATATAAACCTCCCGAGACACGAGTATTCCAATATTTACATACTTCTATCTAAACTACTCAGAAGGTGAGCTCAGATGCCTTTCTTGCATATTGACTTATCAATCGTCGTCTACCTTTTGGGATCTTGCATGCATGAACTCGGCAACGTTTGTAAGCAATGATGTGCGGTATGTTTAGCAGCTCCAGGCACGTCTCTATAGCGTTGGGAGTGAGCTGAACTTATCGATTGTGAGGTAATATCAACCAGGTGTATACTATGGTGGTTTTGAATTCGGAAAATGTCACGAAGGGCAAAGATATCTAGCAAACATGAAAGATACTTTGTAGACCAACCTATGTCACGTGACCGACCTCATCGGGACAATCACAAATCCAATGCAAGAAGAATAAAGGCAACCTTGAAAGCCCCCAAATTAAAATTTATGTCCGAAAATTTGTCAGTAACGATGATGATGATAATTATTGATTTTATATTGCCTTTCTAATATAAAAGTAAGTGATCAAAGCGTTCTGTTGTCATTACCCGGCCATTAAAATTTATGTTCTGCCCTCCACTGGGGAGCTGCATTCCAGTTTAATAGTCACTACTTTACAGAAGCTAGCTTGCTCGACGTTCACATCCTAGCGGCTACCTATTTAACACCTGTGTTGAGGAAAGCAATGTAGATGAAATGCCTGACTCAAGAACTCTTGTTTTTATGTCATCTCGAACTGTAGTATAATATCAGAATCCTAACCAAGTACTTCATAGCGCTGATATTCTTTAAAATATCCTTGAAAGCCATGCATATATTGCACTGTAATGTGCATAGTCGCAACTGAATCCAGTGACCAGGGTAATAATGCTGTAAGCGCTTTGGTCGGTTACATTGTAACTGGTAAGGAGCTATATAAGAAACAGCTATTTTTATTATTTTTTTTTAATTTTTTTTTTATTATCATTATTATTATTTATTATTATTATTATTATTATTATTATTATTATTATTATTATTATCATTATTATTATTATTATTATTATTATTATTAATATTATTATTATTATTATTATTATTATTATTATTATTATTATTATTATTATTATTGTATACTCACAATTACTAACGCGACAGATAGGCCTACATTATGGGACATATTGTATTCACAAACACGATGTCCGTTTCTTCAGTATAACCATCCGGTTTTCATAAATTTTACTTTCAAATTAGTTTGGCACATATCAGTTATTCATATAGATATCCAGACTGAATTCATTTAAATTCTGCGAGAATTTCATTATACTTCATAACACCTTAGATGCTTCTCCCGTAGTAAAATGCGACTCGCTTAGCTATTTTTCTTCGTGAATGGAATCCATGATGGGTGTTCATTCAAGATTTTTGTTCTTTCGACAACGCAATGATTAATATAACTGCCTCTCAAGATCCTTCACCATGTCATAAATATTTATTGTAATAGCTGATTAGAAATAACATCGTTCTTGTGTACAATGAACAGATGCGTGCACTGTCATGAGTTTCCCCTTCAACTTACAAAATGAAAAGAGAAAAAGGTTTATGTTTATGAGTAAGGAAAATTAAACTCGAGTCTTGAAAATCTATCACCATTTCCTAAGTCTCTCTACTGCCTTGAGTGTCCGTATCGAAAATGAAGAGCAAGTTGTTTTGGGGGAAGGAGGTTTCATTTTTTTTTTCTTCTAATTTTTTTTTTGGTTTACTATACATGAGAAAACTTATCATTACATGCAAATACAATACATGTTAGGATAAATTCAAAGTGTCTTTTATATTATATATCTTTTGACTGTGCGCATTAAACAAAATACTGCTTTTCCATAATGAAACTGAAAGACTCAAATATTATACTTATTCTAACGAATCTAAAGGGATTACAGAAAACAGTTTGTGTTTTTTTTAATAGTCCTTTAAACAGACACAAACGAAACATTAACATCTTCGGTTTGCAGGTTACGATGACACAGCTTCTCGTCGCTTCAAGAATTTCTACACTTCTTTCTTCGCAGGTTTGCACACGGCCTTCAACGTCATCGCGCTTCATCACCGACGGAATTGAACTTTTTTATTCAATAAGCATCGATGAATACATAGCGAAATAAAACATGAAATCTCTAGCAGATGAAACAGGCCACTCATACAGAATGTTAATTGCGAAGGCTTTCCAATCGAACTTCAGAGGAGAGATATAGCCGGAGGCATACAACCTTTCATGAATAAAGTAACGTTACACTCATGGCATGATAGTTCGTCCGCACATAGCCCTTACAAATTTTAACCTTTTGCATGGACAAAAGCGCAATTTTCATGGGTCATATAAATGGTCTTTCAATCCGAGTTTTTGGAAGGTGCATCGTTTTATTTTGAGGGAATCTTTGTAATGTCCAATGGTGCGTGGATACTGTAGCTATAGTTATGCCATTATAGAATACGTTTATTGCCAATAATATATCCCGGCTACGTCATCGAAAAATAAAAACAAGGGTTATCCGATTTCGATCTATGTTGTTATATTACGCTTTTCATCTCGCCGATTTCACAGCTGAAATCAAATTTGTTGATCTATATTATGGATTCCACTGAAGAGGCCTCGAGATTTATTCTAAATAAAACCGAACAGGCGATGTAGTATGTTCTAAATAAAACTGAATGTGCGACGAGGTATATATATATATATATTTCTAAATATATTCTGCAATATCTAGTTGTGTCAGACGAGAAAGCATTTCCAGAACATGGCAAACGATTACAACAATTTCATGTATTCTGTATTTCATTAAATTATTTAAATAATGAGCTACGATATGAACTCACATTCAAGGAAATCTAATAATGCAATGAAATGCTAGGAGGTTTTGTTTGAACAACTACTTCTGAAAAGGGGGCTTTGGCGCCGCAATAATTCATAGTCGTTTAGGTATGGTCTTACATTTCAATATAATACCAGTGTTGACGACAAGCAACAAAGAACATTTCTCAATCATTGACGAGACGGTTTATCGATTAGCTCAGTCTGTCAAATCACTATTTTGTCACTTTTCAATCAAATTTCCATCCCTTCGTAAAAGTACAACACCCCGAGATTTCTCCCCCGACTATGTGATCTGTTCACACTGGCAATGCCACACTGTATAGATTAATATATTAATTTTTCACTTAAAGAGGTACAACAGCAGCACACCTTTAAAAGGTGCAAAATTCAATCTTTCAGGGTTCAATTTTGACATATTGCACTCTATAAGGTGACCACATGCATCCGACGAGGATTATTTCTGCACATTCGTCTAATGTCCAACAATTAAAAAAAAAAAGAAAATTATTATTCAAATTGGACCCCATATTAGAGGTGCTTCGATTGAACCACATCAGGTTCATATTCGATCCTTTCTCTCTTGCGTGATAAAGCACCGCTGTCAAGCCCCATTTTTTGTTTGACGTGCATAAAACTTGTCATAAAAAATGCAGAACTTTTGCAAATAGAGTGTAGATAGTGGTAGGTATGTTGGTGTATTATCATCCCACTATGAGAACGAAATGCCTTGTTCAAACATGACTTAAATGAATGGAAGTTGGGGGAAAAAAGAATATAGCTGTGCCTAACAGAGGCCCTGCAAAGGTGATGTACGGCGTCATGTGTGAAGTAGGGTTGAGAGGGGATCTATTCCATTCCAATTTACCCCTTGCAAATGATTTTCGGGTTTGAGGACCATCCTCAGAAACTGATGTCGTACCTTGGGAATATAAGACGGAACTTTTATCCCTAAATTGGTCAGGTCTATTTCAGCACTCTCCTTCCAGGCTCCCGGGATTTTTATTGTGACGTCATTAGAAAGTACAGTGTCAGGTGTTCGCTTTTGCACACCTGTGGCCAAGGTGACATACAGTGGGTGCTGTCATTTCAGGGGGCTCTGATTTAAACGGGAAGGGCATTTGCTTTACAAGGTGGATGAAATACGAAAGAACAAGGCTACTTTGGGGGAGTGTGGGAGGGTTGCGTATAAACCTTTTTCACTTAATAATGACAGCTACTAAAACACCTTTTTTGTAATATCGTCGTGATTTGATTTTGATTTCATAGTGCAGAAGGGCCTTAAAAGCCTTGCACGATAAATTTTCTGCGTGCAGATGAGATTTCAGAGTTTCTTGTCTTTTTTGTATGCGTGTTCAGAAATTGTCAATTCTGTATAATAAACTGAATTAACTTGTAGTGACTGTTTAACTATTCCAGTTTCTTCTTTTTTAACTTTTGTTTAACAGAACATTCTTCTATTCCGCCAAGTTTTTGCAACTACCAAAATCCTTTCATTTTCTATTTGTTGATTACAGCCTCCTTCCAGAAAGGTAATTTTTAATCCCCGTTAAAATCCTATACTACAGTGGATATCCATATAAGGGCTTTATTTCTTTTTTGAAATTTATCTCAAAGAATGAAGGGTTCATAGTTTCCTTTTTCATTTCCCCCCTTTTCAACTATTCCTTTTAGCATGTGTTCTTTTAAATGACCATGTAAATACTGCCGTAAGAGCGGGTAGCATCTGCATTCTCGATGAGAATGCAGCTCACTCTACATTATGTCCATGGTTGAATAGACCTTGAATTTCATATTCAGTCTTAGAGGCTACTGCAAAGGATTTTTCCTGAAAGCTACATAATCTTTTTACCCATCTTAGGATTTGACCACCGTCTGAACCTTTTAAAGGAGCCTCTCTGTTCGTTTTTAAAGTAAGGTCAGAATGTTAACCCTGTGCCTACGGGAACCGGGTGGTCCATGTATTAACTCTATGGGAATTTGATAATATAGTAGCCAACGGGTCAAGAACACGAGGGGGAAAGAGCAAACGGGGAAGAGAGAGAAAGGGGAGTTGGTGGGATGGGTAAGAATGGAGTGAGGGATAAGAGACAGAGTGGGAGAGCGAGGTAGAGAGAGGGATACCGACGAGGGTAAAGGAGAGGAGGGGGTGGAAAGCAATAATCAAAGAGAGGGGGCTTTATTAAAGTGGCATCAAACTGGTAAAACTTGAACAGCGCCATCTTACAGTGACTGCTATTATGATTTGAAAATTAATTGCATTTTATTCTGAATTTTGACAAACAGCTTGTTTGGATAAAAGGCATATTTTATATTTCAAACCATTATTTTTGTCTTTGCAAGTGTGGAAAATTGCCTACAGGTACATTCTAAGCTTCTACAACCTAGAATGGGGCATGATGGGAAAATGAGGGGCACAGACACTTTTCACAGCCTGTGAAGTGATGGCGCCATTAGGAGCACCAGTTTACTGGCACTTTAAATAGAAAGAATTGGCAACAGAGAGAGAGAGTGGGGAAAGCGAGTTTTATAGAGAAAATTAGAAAGGGAAAGAGGAAGGGAAAACGATGGAGAGGGGTGGGATAAGAAAAAGAAATATATAAGAAAAGAATTGTGCTGGTGAATGGTTTCACGCATTGTTATCTCGTCAGGTAGTACGTATCCCAAACAGCAAAACTTACTCTACATGAGCAAATTTTATGCAGTGGTTCTTATCCTAAGGTCGTGACACCCACCCTCCCCCTTAAAAGTAAAATTGAAAATTTTCTCGTCTGGAATTTTTTTAAAATAAGGAATAAGGGGTTTCCATGTCATTTGATATTTGATAGTTATTTGGTGTCTAATAAAAAAATATCAAAAATTAATTAATTTTAAAAAAAAAATTTGAGGCGAGCTGAAAATGGGAAGAGGAGGGGACGAGAAACCAGAAATAAATTTTATTCGGCCTATTGAATGGGTAGTAAATAAAACAAATCCCATTTAAATCAGGCACTTGGTAGTTGACCACACAGACAAGACGTGGAAGATGAGGCCATGGTACCAAATTTATAAGGATCTGTGGTAGTGATCATTTTCTATAACCCTGTACATGAGATGAACAGGAATGAAATAGGTAGAACTGGGATCACAATAGAATAATATTACTTTGTAATCTATAAATTTGCCAATTATTGGAAGTTTTATAATCATTTCATTATCATAATTCTTTGGGGGTATTTGCACGATCACGATAGTATCAATAAAATCCTTCTTATTAACATGATTAATACTCACACTCCTTCTAAAAAAATGCAAATGTAATCTAGAACTTAGCCGAGGGGAATAATAAGAGGCCGAAAGTTGGCTCTGTACAATCTACCCCTCATTTATGACTTAAAGATAAAGTTCAGTTCTAGTCATGAGATTGAATTGTGAACAAAATTGTCTCAAATCAATTGGGAAAGGTTGATTATATAGCACATAAGAATTGGTGTATGATGTAAGGTTTTGAAATCTCCAAAATATAATAAGAAATTGACTCAATTCTGCTGAGAGTCACATTCACTGCACACAGAAATGTGTATATGGGACTGCATAGAAATGTTCGGCCAGAACATTTCAGCTGTTTCTTGTCATATTTTGAATGTGAGAGCATTTGCAGAGCAATCCTTTTCAGGGGACTAATCTTCCAGACTAACGTAAAAAGAATTAGAAAGCTCACAAATTATTGTTTACCTTTCCCAGAACTCAAGCTTCCCTTTAAATCTAATTGTTCAGTTCTCTGAATTGGATCACCTCTTGTTAATCTGTCGATTTGTAAGTCGTATACTAGTGAGATTGTTGTACTGCAGTCACGTGGATTATCCATCTTGAAATGTTCTTTAGAACATCAGCAGAAAGACAAATTACACTCACGAATCTCTGAGAGTATTTAGCTCTATGAATAGCATCCCTAATGACGAATGGCCTACATGTGCTGATGAAGATCGTGGGTGCTAGTGGCGTAGATACAGGGACATAGGGGCACATCCCCACCCCCATCAAATGGTAAGGGGGGGAAATTAGCGGGAAAGGAGGACGCTACGACCCTCTTCCCCATCCTCCTCATAACCACTGCATTGTATTTATTTTTTCGTTTAATCAACCGTATAAAACAGGTGCCCATCCCCCACCCCACCCCCCCCCCCCCCTCATGCCCATGATGCCGATGCTCCATCAATGTCTTAGGCCATTGGTTGGTCATAGACAAAACAACATCTCTCCAACTGTTTACACAATACAACAGAGAGAGAGAGAGAGATGGAGAATGTGCAAGATGTTGAAAGGTTTTGCGAATACGGGTTGTATTTTTTTCTAATGCCTTTACATACGTTTGGCTTTCTTTTGCAATATGATACTTTCGTATGTTGCTTTTTTCTTTTTTTTTTAATTTAAGTTTGAATTATCAGAACAACTACATAATTAATATATAGTTTCAAATGATTATCTGCGTCAATACAATAAATACAATACAAAAAAGTATACATATACGTTCATGTATACATTTTGATGAACAGGAACTTCAAGACATTCGTATACTTATTCATTTGTAAGAATACTTAACATTTCCAAATTATCACCCCCTCCCCCCCCCCCAAAAAAAAAAGAAAAAAAAAGAAAAAAAAACAGTGAAGTTTCAATTTACCAATTTTCGAGCACCACCATCTCAAGTTCGGGCGGTGAGATGTTCTGTTTTATGTTTTTATATCTTATCTCGTATATTCTGATGACAGAATTGTATTTTCAATATAAAACAGCCTCAAAACTCTTTGCTCTCCCTTCGGTCGTTCACAACAATGAAGATAATGGCAATTTGATATTCTGGAAGCGACATCAGTCCCCTGGTGAAATTCTGATCTTACACCTGTGTACGTAATGCAATATTGTTTCGGTATTGAATTAACATGAGAAGGTAACTCTTCTCTTCTAATCGAAACACACGTAGCCTGTCGAAGGTTGTCTACCTTGAGTGATTATCTGCTAATGATACATTAGGGATCTAATTTAACCCGCTTCCCTGATCACATGTATTACTTTCTTTGAATTCTCAATATTACGTGATTAGAATAGGTACACTGCATCCAATTTATTCGACAGAGAAAATTATACATGCAATGGCGTACCTATAGGGGACACAAAGGGTACGCCCCCCCCCCCCCTCACACACACACGATCAAATTACGATAAACAAGGTGGGAGAAAAAAAACGAGAAAAACAGAATGGAGGAGGAGGAGGACACGTGAAAAGCGGACGTACGGCTCCCTCCCACACCCCTTACCAATGGCCTATAATATGCATCATTTCATCCATTTAGTAAGACCGGAGCCCCCCCCCCCCTCCCCTTCCCATTATGCTGGTGCCCCCATCAATGTCTGAACTCACTCTACGCCACTTAGAATTGGTAAACTGCATCGTGTATGCAAGGTATGTCTGACAAAAGAAATTATATATGCTCACTTCTCGCAGCATGCATCATGCATGTAATTTAAATTTGAAGAGTAGGTCCCTGGCCAATCTTGAGAAGCTAATGTAATACATATACTCATCACGTTAAAGTAAAGGAAAGTTGCATGTTTAAAGGGCAATCCAACCTTGGTAATGAGATGATTTGTGTGAAAGCAGAAAAATAAGAAAAACAGGATGGTGAAAGTTTGAAAGAAATCGGACAAGGACTAAAAAAGTTAAGGATGTTTGAAAAATGAGATCACTACATCTATGCGAATCTCAAATTGGCAATTTGGTGAGTCAATTGTGACATTTTTGTGGACAACTCTCCCATTTGTCGTACACAAAAATGTCATTAATTTGCAGTTTTCTTCGAGGCGCTTTTACCCATGGGGTAGTACTCAAAATATATTGGAGATAGCATATTGTTATAGGTCCTCATGAACGAAAAGATCCTACCAAGAAGTGCATTTTGAAAAAAAGTGACATTTTAGTCATTTTGTGCGTTGGGGCGAATGGGGGAGTTGTCCACAGCTACATCACAGTGACATTACCTATCCGGCCAATTTGAAATTCCCATATGTATAGTGATTACAACTTTCAAAAATTCATAACTTTCTTATTGCTTGTCCGATTTCGTTCAAACTTTCACCAATCTGCTTCTCTGATTTTTCCTCTTCCTTTCAAAGCAACTTGCTATTAAGGTTGGATTTCCCTTTAATTGCTTTATTTCGTGACATGGTAAAACTGTCGATGAAGTGTCTTTGTCGGTTCTTGACACAATACCCAATACAACTAGGAACACATTTTCATTAAGTGTAAAGTTTGAAGAAAAGTTAGATGTAACACAAAGGTGCTGTATCTAATAAATGTTTAGTATTCCTAATTTTCAGTGAAATTTCAGTTTCGCTATAATTCCTTGATCCGTGATCATGATGTAAAAAAAGCCTAGTTTATCCCTTAACTTTTGGGTGTCCAGAATGGATTGATCAGATGAGATATCATCGGTCATGATGGGCAACAATGACGAAGAACATGGCGATCGAACTATTGAACATTTACATCAATCACTCTATCTATAAAAAAAAAATCATGCTAAATGTGTAAGAAATTATATTAGATACCATAAGCATTTTATGATAAAATAACAGATTTGACAAGATTTATTTCCCAGTTTAACACAAAGCAGCAGTAAACGATTCAGAGACAGAATCTAAAGAACTCACATGCATAGAGAAGAATAATTCAAACTGTCTAAAACAACAACGTTTGGTACCGTTAGAAATAGCCTGAAAGGTAAGCATCCTTCACCATTTTAAGTCTAAAGAAAGCGAAACTCATTAACTGGCATCTTAAGATTAGGAGTTGAAAAAAAATGTCATTTCAAGTTTTAAAGCTACCGTTATCATCTGAATATTTGCTCACGTGGAAGTACACTTGAAGAAGAAACTCATGTACTAGAATTATGCCCTTCCTATAACCTGTATAATTTATCGCTCTCAGCAGTCATCATAAGAACTACATCATATCAAATTTCTTACCTTCTCATTCAATTGCTGTAATGGATCTGACAAAGTCGGACATTCGATAATAGACCTGCTCCAGGCTGATAGAATAACCATGGTAACCATTATTTGGTTACCTTACAGAAAGTTAAGAAAGCAACAAGATTCCCCCTTACTATATGAGGTCAGTTGATAACTGGTTCCATCTCTCTGGTGTTTGTCAAGCTTGTTTATCTTTCATCAGCCATCATTGTCAGTTTGGTCCGACATTGTACGAAGGTAACAATTGCGGATGGAGAGAGATTAATATCCTTGTTCCCTGCAGCTAGACACGTTCTCTGACCGATAAGTAGTAAGCTTACCCCATCAGTTCTTTCCACAAGGAAAAACTCTGATCAGCCTCTATCGGTGGGGGAGGGGGAAATGCTGTTCTATTAAGCTATATATGCTTGGATCATTCTCTGTCTGAGGATGGGGTGCAATATCTAAGTATATGTAATAAGATTTATATCATTAAACATTAAGTTATAGAGGTAAATGTATACTGCTTATCATCTGAAAGATGCATTCGGATACCAACTCTCTGCAAACTACTTTTGAAGTTTGAATTGTTATAACTTTACTCATTTATTTTTTCAGTCTTCACGACTAAGTTAAATTACGGAGTATATTATTTTAGATCTGACTATTATCCGAATTTATAATGAAATTGTGTCTTGGTGTCGGTAAAACCATCTTTTTAAAGTAAAAATGAATCATGTACTACATATACATTTCGATGAATATGTAGGTGCTTATTTCTTAACTGAAATCAAAATTACCCATTTTTATGTTTTTTAAGTAGTACTCTTTTCATTCACTGTCTTCTGTATTTTCATTAAGAACTGAGTCAAATCCGTTTTCTTGAAGTTCCTAAAATACCAAATTGTATGAGTAAATTATATGAGTACACGAAGGAAATGCAGATCAGACAACGTCAACCCACACTGAAATCATATTTGATTCCTTAGCCTTCAGGATAACTGAATCAATAAGAGTATTTTCTGCATGAGTTGCCACGCTGGCAGTTTTCATCTGTTAGAAAATGATATATTTTTCTCTTATATGCAGGAATTCAATTTTCACACCGAGGCAGGAAAGTAAACACCATAAATCATTCTTCTCCCGAATAAATTTAATGAGCGAAATGAGAAATCAGTGAAGTGTGTTGCTGCAGAACAAAATGTGAAGATATTAAGATCAAGATTCATAACACATTTACTTCTTTCTTGCATAAAATAAATATAAAATATAAAATATAAAATATAAAATATAAAATATAAAATATAAAATATAAAATATAAAATATAAAATATAAAATATAAAATATAAAATATGAAATATAAAATATAAAACGTAAAATACATAGAGGAAGGAAGGATTCTCTAAGCGCATGAGACTTGTGATGGGTCACTATAATGAGACAATTAAGACATGTACCGTATAATAATACACTGGAATATCATTACTCAAATGACAAATAATGTGAATTTCAAGAATGTAAGGGGGTACAGAAGTTAGATGGCGGAGTCACAACGAACCTGCTACTAAGTACTTAGGGGCCCAAACTTGTGTGGGTGAGTGTGTGTGTGTGTGTGTGTGTGTGTGTGTGTGTGTAATTGAGTTTTAGCTGACGCGTATCAATCAAATATGATCATTTACGTCTGGGACCGACCTTTAACGTCACCATCCAAAAGACGTGACTGAGATTCGAACCTGGTCCGATCAGAGTCCGTTTGTAGGCGAATACAAAAAGCTGCCCGTAGCCGTTACCGCTAGACCAACTCCTGATCCCCTTATCATGCTGGCGTGACTGCGGCGTCTCATAAATACCCTGGAGCTCTGTGGGTTCGCCAGCAGTGTCGCTCAACCACCCATGAAATCGACCCAAAATCGACATTGTTCCATCAGCACACTGCCATGTCTGAAGCAAAACGTAGATTCATCATGCTTACGAAGTATCGTGGGAAGGTCTTTAGCTAGGCAGAGTATAGAAAGCTTCTTAGCTTTTCAAGGCAGTTTACTTCTTCTCTGATTTATATAAGTATGTTGTAAGGGAATAGGAATGATGAGAGCATGAAAACTAATGAATATAATGCTTTATATCTGCAGCTTTAAGTTTTACAGTGTGACAACTATTACTGTCATTCTATAAAATGTTGAAGTAGGCAAATTATGTTTTATCTTCAGTGTTATAATTAACAATTTTTACAAGAAGGCGTGGGTGTATGTGTGTGTGTGTGGGGGGGGGGGGGTAAAGAACATAGGAAGATCCTGACCTTAATACCTTAGACATCCATACATTATAAACAGATTGCTTGATTTATGCTCTAAACATTGATGTAGAATATAACACCACATACATGTTATGAAATGTGACATTTTTTTTTTTTTGTCATTAAGAATTGATGATCAATGATGTGATTTTCAGTCAGATTCTGTAATCCCGATATAAGTTTGACGGTCCAACCCCCCCCCCCCCGGTTATAAATATTTTTAAAATAATATTGTTGGTGTTATGATAATTATTTTGATAAAATGTTCCCTGTAAGCGCTAATATTTTTCAGTCCGGATCAAAATATTTTTCCCCAGACAGTCTTCTAACAAATACTGCTTCAGAGCTATTTATTATCTTAATATCTTGATTGTCTGAACTACATGAAGATACTAATCGCAACTGGAAAGTGACAAAAAAAAAATTAGTACCAACATAGCTCTGACATGTGAATTACAGATCAAAAAGAGTGAGGGAGCTAGAGGGAGAAAAAGATAGAACAATAGATTGGAAGGGGAAGAGTGAGAGAAAAAATATCAAAAATAAAAAATTGAATATCAAATCATCTTTGTTTAAACTGCCTAATTATGCACCTTAATTCATGTGCACCATAGTAATTCAATATCAAAGCTGGAAAACTTTCGCTCCTTCTGCTCTTGGTACAATTTCAATAGTTTTTTTCATTTGTTCAATTCCATCACCAAAGCTATTGATATGTATTTATATATTCCTATACTCAATGGCGAAATAATTATGTTTTTTGTTAATCCATATTAATGATGTATTCTTTAATATAATCCTTTTCTATGAATATGGTAATGTATTCTCAGCAATTCAGTTTGTTTGGAGCCGTTGTTTTTTATTCAAATAAACCATTCAATTCAAGGGAGAGGGTGAAACAGTGAAAGCGGTGATAGGAAAAGGTATTGAAAGGATATCATAAAAGAGAGATAGAGAGAATGAGAAGGGGAATGATGAGGAAAAAGGAAGAATGGGGTGGTATAGAAAGAGAGAATGGGGATGAGGGGAAAGAAGGAAGAGGGAGGTGAAAAAGAGAGGGAAGCTTGAACCCATTGGCTACGGGAACCGTGTGGCTCCTGTATTAAGCCTATGGAATGAGAGAATTGAGTAGTCGACGGGTTAATGCTAGGGGAGGAGAGGAGGGGGAGAAATAGTTAAAGAAATTCAGGGGAAAAAATATTAGTGGAAGTCATGAATGATAAAGAAAACTTTAAAAGGGAACGGGGATAGAAAGTGTGAAAAGGGGGACAGGCAGGGAGAAAACTGCAATTTCATGGGACCGTACTCCGTAATGATGGTGAATAGGATCTGTAAGTACCCATCAAAGTAAATGTCATCAGTATTGAATTTACAATGTAAATTTGATTATGAGCACAGTTGTTCGTGCTGCTCCCATTATTACTCTTCCTAGACTACACACTGCTTGTGGACATCACGATGATTAGGTTTACTGAAAGATGATAGAAAACAGGGTGAAACTTAAGCCTGTTTTGCCCGCTATAATTTTGTGTAGGATTGTGATTTCATTATCTTTTGCAAGCAAATTAAACGACTTGCTTCATATTTTACTTTTCTCAACAATTTTCTCCTTTTTTTCTCCTCTCTCTCTCTCTCTCTCTCTCTGCTTCCCTTTCTCTCTCTCTCTCTCTCTCTCTCTCTGCTTCCCTCTCTCTCTCTCTCTCTCTCTCTCTCCTTCACTGTAAAGCTCGCCAAAGAATAGTTCTTTTGTTGTTTTTTTAAGTCTATTGTTTGTGCAAGGCGGCTACAGGTATTTCTAAGAAATCTCCACCGGAATAGTACTTTTTTCATATTCAATGTGTATTACCACAGTTTCAATACATGCTGATTATTACACTCTGTGTTTTTTTTTAATCCGCTGTTTGTATGCAAAAGTTTTCACTATGTAAAGTTGAAGGGTATTGAATAAACTTGGAGTACGTTTTGTGATATTACTTCCAATACTATTTGAAATTCAAAATATGTTTGCTTCTATTTTTAAAAAATCAAGGCCACAATTTCGTGTGAATCAGAAGAACGCGATAGGCTATTATTGTGCATATTAGTACCTGCCATTCCAGAACACCTTTTGTCACCCGGTATAAACTGATCATTTGTGATACTTGCAAAATGGCAGATACGATACACAATGGCATGATGATGAGCCTCTGAATTAACCACGATACATAAAACTGCTGTGGACTTCAGTTGTATAAACGCGAAAAACTTATATTCTACTTTTCTAAATATCATTTTAAGAATATTGATGGAAGGAAATATTCATAATTTATTAAACCCTTCACCTTAACAATGTACAAACTTCAATGTAACATAAGTTGCAACTTTTAAAATATCATCAATCCAAAATTTACATTTTGAACAACTAGTATTAAGATAAAGACATAATTATCAAATATTGATGGTGAACGGACGGAATCTACACATCTAATAATCAATTACAATCTAGAAACTCTCCAACGATACCCAGTACAGGAATAGTGCAATAATCACTGGAAAAATAACAACGTTAATATTGGACAATAAGGAGGTAGAAGGATGTGAACGATATTTGTTTGAGGAACAAAATGGAATGAACGCTTAGACTGTGATTGTATGCTGCAATCGCAATCGTATACCATAATGGTATTGATTGAAGTTTAAAAAGTAGAAGTGAAATATAAAATAAGATTAAAATATCCTGAATATCTCTTCTCGACTATAAATCTCAAACCTAAAAATTTAAATTGGTATAACCCTAGGTTAGGAGGGGGAAATAGATGTCCCTTAAAACAATTTTGATTAATGAAATATATCTCTTCATTACCTCACAAAACTGAAATTGGAATACCTCATTCTATTCACACACAGCTTAAATATGAAGCCTGACAAAGCTCACAGCTAGATTTTTTGTTTTGGGCTCAACAAAATATGACACAAAAATATTTTAATAATTCATTTTCAACGTCGCGACCTTTTACGTATACGTTGAATTGAGCACGATGTCTATTTGTTTACAATAAGAATAAACCACGTTTCATCACACCCACGATATAAACAACAATCAATTTACACCCACCTGTCCTCTGTGAACCGTGTAGTCAAGTTATCCAACTTCCTTCACCATACTGCCATTCATCCAACACGACTTCCCATAAGCCTTGAGAGAAAATCAACTTTTCCTACACTATACCTCGATGTCTACACAGTATTTCCGATTTGCTTCGCATAAGACGGCACCAAATACTGCTTGTTTTGCTGGTTTCAGAAGGCTTGCTACGGTAGATCGAAAAGTAGAATTGTAGCTACGTATGCCTCTCCACGTCTAACTGAATTTACGTCGCACTCAACTACAAATCAGTGAAAATCAACGACCGACTCACTCGCACGCACACACGTTGACGATATACACACACCGTGTATAGCGCACACACTCCCTTGCTGATCTATTTTGCGCACAAGCTGAACGCAGCACCTGGAGAAGACGATGCCTTGTCAAATTTTATGCCATGATTTTTTTTCCCGCGCAACTGACGATGCATGAATCGTGTGGTGTGTAAAAGCGGGGCTGGGTTTTGAGTCGTAAAAGGGTTTTTTCTGCGACTGCGTCACTTTGCATACCATATGTTAATACACTTGGCGTAGATATATAAGTCAAATTGCCACCTTCTCTGTGTATCTCGGTTAAGATGACCCAAAGAGCCGATATGCACAGTGGATCATTTAAGATACCTTCCAGCCTCGTTGCCTGTACCATCATGACCATAGATAATATTTTAGAGGAGAAGGAGAATTAGGGATTACATTTTGAAAAAATGATCATAATAATGATGATATTAATGATACATCGTAGTTGCGATGGCTATTATCAAATGTTTCAACGCACTGTACAGTAATAATATATATATAACCTTCCCTACTAAATACTTAGATAATTTTAGTTACAATTACGAAATATGTCTAAATTGAATATATTTGAAATAAGAAATAATAGCAAATTCGTCTGCAGCTTGTGTTTAGTAAAATAAAAGAAACGTTGAGTTATTGACTTCGACATACGCATTGTCTAAAATCGCCATTTTCTATCAAAAAGGTCGCACAATATACGGAGGGTGTTATTCCCACGTATATATTATTATATTTGGGATGTATAAGCCTCTGTATAAGCCGCGTCATTATCTCGTGCTCACCTGGTATCATATATATTATTGTGAGAACATTGTTGAGTTTGATCAGCTGGGCTGTGTGCTAGGGTTGAGGGTCGTTCTTTCTATATACGTGCCCTTTGTGACTTCAGTCTTGTTTACATTCAAATGCTTTTATCAGACACGCATTGCATGAAATCGAAAACAATTTCATATGTAATGGTAATGGTGTTAATGACTAAATTAGCATTTTAAAAAATCGCATTTCAGTAACATACAAACTTTTACTGTAACAATAAAAAAGGTCATTTTTAGCTGAATCATTGCACAATGATTTGTTTTATATTCATTTATTGATCTATTTATTGAAACATCTTTATTCAGGATAAAACATGATCAGCAAAAGTTGTTTACATCATGGTCCTGGGGGGGGGGGTAACTTAAAAGGTGATATTTGGGCAAGAGGTGTCAGCCCCCTGTCTAAAATGTGCCCTTACACCTATGCTATACTATGTTATTCTAAAATGAAATCTTTTTCAGCTTTGATCATTTTTGAGGAAATGTAGTTACAATAGTTGATCTACAGAAGTCTTTAGAAAAAGAGTAACATTTAATGCAAAGTATTGTTAATGTTCACCGTATATCTGGTGAAAAAGTGCACATGAGAGTCTCCTGTCCACAACTAGAAGTCTTGCACGTTATAGGTGTGACTATTTTGATTGATGGGTTCGTATTACTTTAAGGAATTGGAATCACTTTTACGCCATAGAAAATATCGGCAGCCGTACAGCGCATCCCTGTGAATCAATTTAATAATGGATAGACCCATTTACCGCAATGACCGCGAAATAAATTATGAATCACTTTGATTTCCGAGCGATAGTGTGTGTTATACATGCCTACTCAACACGGCACTCCACTCAAGCGGTCAAAATAATGTACTTTATCATTCTCTACCATCGAATTTCAATAATAATTTATCCGACGGCGCACCAATCTCCTTTTTCAATTTTGCGTTACTGTAATCATCTAGAATTTAGGTTACGGTAAGCAATGATAAGCGGGAGTTAATGCGTTGAGAATGCAACCTATTAACCCAGTTTATAGATCTCCACTCACCTAGATTCGAACGTCTAACTAATGCCGAAATGGATCAGTTCTGGATCCAGGGGTGAACACAGGCAGGGTCACCTCCCCCCCCCCCCCTCCTCCCCCATCCTCATGGGAAAAATCTGCCTTGTACTTATATAGCAGATATAGTTATTATTATTTTAATTTGGCAAATCAGTATATACCTGTACAATAAAATTGACAATGAAACAAAACTGTAACAGTTAATACAATGGTATGACTTCACATTTGATTTGACGATTTGGTAACAAGGAACTGCAAATAGTTAATTATATAATTATGCCTCTGAAGTCTGTAATTGTAATAACAGTTCTTCTTCTGTTTTTGAAATGCTGCTAATCAGATATTTAACTTTTTATGAACAATTCAATAATACCCATGTTCCACACTGTATTTCTCAATGGATATTTTCCCCCAATTGATTCTTTAATTTTTTTCTACATTTGCACAGTCAGGCTCCTACAAACAATTGATAAAAAGGTTGTTAAGGAACTAATTAGGACCGGACGTGGGTTATTATTTAAAGTCTTTGTAATCTACAGGGCAATTCTTCTGTTAATTGGTTCCCATTGTTTTGTGCCGATCAGCACTCGTGGCAAGCCTGCGATCGTGCCAATTGGCAATCGAGGCAAATGAAAGGTTAAGACCTAATAAACGCTTGGGAAAGTTCGAAACTTTCTCTTTTTATCTCTAGCTTGTCAGATATTTTTGCATGCAAACTAATTGTACCCCCGTAGTCGAAAAATCCTACACACGCCAGTGAGGATAATGGATATACTGCAAGACTACTCAATATCGTCTTGATCTTCATTTAACTCCTGAATGCTTTTGGTTAGCTCTCCCCAATAAAAAAAATTAAAAAACAACAAAATTCTGGGCCCCGTCTTATAAAGAGTTTCGACTGATTTGCATCGATCACATCTTAAAATAAATCGCAACTGTGTACTTTGTGGAAGCACTGTAATTGGTGAAGGATTTTGAACATCATTCAAGAGGTCCAGGTTTCGATCCTTGCTCGTTGATGACATACCTGGACAAGGTGCTTTACCACATTTGTCCAACTCGACCCAGGTGTATTAAATGAGTACCTGGCAATGCTGGGGTAGTAATAATTGCTGGGGCGGCATGAAGAGCATTATTAATACTGATGGTGGCTTTCATGAATGAATAAGACCAAATTGTTGTTATTAATTATTATTATCATCATCATCATCATCATCATCATCATCATCATCATCATTATTATTAAGAGATAGGAGTTGCAAATTGATTTGAAGTTGCGATCGATTCGAGTCAATTGCAACTGTTTGTAAGAAGGGGCCATGATGTATTTTATACACGCGCGTGCGCACCCTCTCCTGATATTTTTTTAGGGCTTTGTTACAGATTATTTTTAAACATTTGTATGCCTCTGAAAATTTAGAAATGAGGAAAGAAGATGGATAAACGAATGAAGATGCCATACAAATGGAGATTTGAAGGTGGTAATACATTATATTCCTACCACATGTGGACTCTTCTTGAAGCTTTGTACAGACAAAGGTATCCTCTTCTTAATACCTCTTTTTAAAGTTTGTCTCCCCCTTCCTTCGTATCTACATCTATCCCCTCTCTTACGAGACTGTTCTTTTGCATTTATCAATGTATGCAAAAGTATCCTCATGTAGAATTGGTATACATGTATTACTCATACTAATGAAATTCCATCATGTTATACGTATCATGATGATGATTATATTATGTTTCTATATGTATTAAATCTCTCTTCTTCTTTATTTTTCCTTTTTCCTTTTTCCGCCTCCAATCAAGCTCAGCGGTATCGGAATGTTATATTTTTCCTTTTTTTTTGTGAGTAGTTATTTTCTTTTTATATATTTATGATGTACTATTATGTATTATGTAATAAGGGCACCCTCGCCCCAAGCTTTTGCTTTTAGAGGTGTGTCCTCCAACTATGTATGTACCACATGAATGTATATTTTGTCATATTTTTGTTAAAAATACATGTACATTATTTTGCTCATTTAGTACTTTGTACAATTTTATTGAAAAGTTGGAAATAAATGCCTTTAAATTGAAAAATATATACATATATATATACCGTATTTGTAATGATAATGTGAAGGGTGCATTTTTATACATTTTTTTTAAAGTGATCCTTTCAGCCTGTGTGTTTAAATGTGTTTTTACAATCAGATAAGATCATTTACGTCTAGGACCCATCTTTTACGTCACCATCCGAAAGACGTGACTGAGATTCGAACCTGGGTCCGATCAGAGTCAGTTTGTAGGCGAATACAGAGAGCTGCCCGCAGACGTTACCGCTAGTCTAACTCCTGATCCATGTGCTGGTTGCCAGTCTTTTTTGTATATGGTAATGTGACCATATTTTGCGCGTGACCGAAATTCTCGCACAGGGAAAAAAATCAGAAAGAATTTCAAAACTCTTAAAGCACCAATGGATAGAGGAACATAGGGACGATATTTTCTTTGAAATTAGGTGAGAAATTATGAAGATATTGACAAAAGATCGGCACACTTTGCTACTTTTTGCGTTCGTTCTGAAAAAAATATGAAGTTCTCAACAACATGAACAAGGGCCTAGAACTCCTCATTTCGAGAGAAGATAATATATGTATGTATGATATTTTGCCTTGCAAATGATGCAATTGTCTTACCTTAGATACATTAGATGTAAACTCACAGGTCTCACTGGGTGAATTCAAGTTCGGTGTTGAAAGCTGGTGTTGGTGTTGGGGCAAAACTAGCACCAGTCACAACACCGAACCTGAAATGAAGCTGGTGCTGGGATTGACTTCACTAGGTGTTGAGCTATCAATAATGTGTTTGGTATTATTTTTATAAACCCGAATTCGGTGTTGGGGCTAGAATCAGCAGCCCAGTTCACGCTCTCAACACCAACACCAACACCAACACCAAACTTGAAATCACCCACTGTATACGACCTTTTTTTTCAGTTCCATGCGCGTTGAGATTCGACATCGAATTTTGAGATCGCGATATCTACGAAATTCTTGGTTGATCAATCTTCTTCCTGGACCCATTTGTAGTCCAAAATTTCACTTTCCGTTTGGTATAAATCGATCTGAATAAATTAATGTAGAATATTAGAAATTATGGATCGAATGACACATTCCTAACAATTTTTAAAATGTGCGCGAAATATGGTCACCCCATCATACCAGTAAATGAATGATGATAAGTGGATAAAAACATTGCCAGAACCACGCACACTGTAAAAAATAACTGTAAAACTACAGATTTTTTTAGCCCTTGAAATTACAAGTTATTGCCGTTATTCAGTTTCAGTCTTTTCCTGTAAAACAACAGCAAGTTTGTTGGTTTACCGGAAATCAGCATATATTTACACAATTTTATTGTAAATTTACATAATTTTAGTGTAAATATATGCTGATTATTGTAAAACATAATTTTAGTGTATATATATATATATGCTGATTTCCGGTAAAAAAAAAAAACAACAACAACAAAACTGTGGAAAAACGGGCATTCCCGGCATCGAAAAAAAAACACCGAAAAAACGACAATTTTTTTTTTACAGTGCAGCATTATTAACAGTGGTACTCAGGGGCGGCGCTGCAGGGGGGGCAGAGGGGGCGACCGCCCCCCCCCCCCTATGATTTTTCAAGTAGTGAAAAAAAAAAGAAGAAAAAGAAGAAAAGGAGGAAGAAAAGGGAAGAAAAGGGAAGAAAGAAGAAAGCGGAGTATTAAAAAGAGAGGTCTTAAACATATAACTCTATATAACCCCTGTTATTTAATGGAGAAAAAATATGACGTCATATTTAGGTCGTCTTGCCCCTCCTATCAAAATACCCTTGCGCCGCCCCTGGTGGTACTGATCATGATATGACCACAACCTTGAAACCACCTCAAAGAGAAAGAAAGAAGGAATAAAGGAAACCTGGATTTCACCTTGCAAATGGCATGGTACCATGGCAACACATTTGCGTCTGCTGTCGTTTCCCCCTAACTGACTAGATGTGGTGAAAAGTCATCCTTACCATTAGTATAAGTGAACACATTTTGACAATCAGATCGCATATCCTGGGAAGCCTAGGGGAGATGTTATTGCATTATCAGGCTCACCGAAATGTGGGCCTGTACTTGTCGTTTTGTATTGCTGAAAGAGGTACTACACATCATTATGTTAACAGTTTCCTCATGTATTTTTTTTTATTGTCTATGTCTTTTTAAAAATAGAAAAGGTATATTATAATATTAAGTTTGACAATATTAAGTTTGATAATTGCTTCCCAATCATGTTTACAAAGAATGTCTCTTATTTATTTTTTTTTCTTTATAAACCGACATTTTGATTAACCTCTGTTTGGCAAACGCACGGCTATTATGTTATCATTATGTTGTTTATTGTTTTATCATGTATTACTCTGTATAAATCTGTTGAAACCTGAGAAAAGGCATATTACAATATTTCAGGTATTATTGCTGAATTATTTTGACAAAAAACTTCCTTTTAGAATAATACAGTATTTTATTATCCTCTGCTTAGCAAACGCACCAAGATAGTTTTCCAATTCGATTTGCAGTGAAATTTAGCTCAGCTCCTATTTACTTCGTTATCTAGGAGTGCATATATCATTTGAAATGCCAAATTGCGGTTTTACATAATTATAGCAAAGTAGCCTTTCTTTGATATTTACCTGATTTTACTGTCGATTGCCATTTCACCATTCCACTATGTCCTCTGTGTCAATGGTGTTAAATTAATCTTTATCAACTTATCATAATAAGAACAAATGAGTGACACCTGCAGAAAGGTTTGGTTACCATGGTAATCAGTTAGTAAAATTAAGATCTTAATGATGGTTGGTCTTTATTACTAACATTGAAAAAACACAGTATGTTGTTTCAGTAAGGAAAGGTCAAATCTAAAGGAAAACGGTGATTTCTGATTGGACCCAGATGTAACATTATCGGGTCTGTTGAACTGAATGAGCTAGTTCGTAATTAGTAAAACTTCATTTAAACATGAGTTTCCTGATTTAAATCTTTATTTATATGGAAACCTAAAAACTTTGTTGTATTTGTATGTTCTAGTACATTCCTTTTCCTATAAATATATTAACTTCACGAGTACAAGTTTTTTTGTGTTTTTTTTAAATTGAATATCATGACATTGGTTTTATGATCATAAGTTATCACTGCTGTATAGGGTTTCTGTTTAGGAAAGGGAAAAAAAGAGAAAGACTTGTCATGTGGTTAATTCGCCAAACCATGGCTAATTCAAGTGCTCTTTAAACAGATATATTTGGGGGAGGTTTTAAACTTCGATATTGGGTTCGGTATAAAAATGTCGGCGGTAAAATGCTGGAGGAACATAATCACTCTACATAATGTGTTGCAGTGAATTCAGCTTGCTATGATTCCATCTTTTCTAATGAAAAACTTTATACATGCACCTTATTGTTTCTGGATTTTTTATTTTTATTTTTTACCTCTTCAGAGGTCATTTATTTGATGCAATTTATTGTTTATGGATTACATTATTTACCATCCTTACTACATTTACATAAGAATGGTTATTACCCGACATACACATTCCTTCTTTTTGTTTTAAAGAAGAAATAAGAAAAAAAATTCCAGCTTAATGTTTCTCCAGTTCGATTCATTTCCTTAAAGTGATGGGCAGGTGTAATATACAGACTGCTAAATAGGATCCTTGATCACATTCTATAATTTTCAAGTGTCCCTGAATTGGATTGCTCGGGGTGTTTTTCTGGTTGCATATAATATGATCGCTGATTTAATAGCCTTTTTTTTTCTTTTTTTTTTACTTCGGAAGAAGATGTTAGTAGGGATTGATTATGAGTTTTGCTCCTCACAAAAGAGGGCGCTCTTAATTAAGTGGGAAATGCTACAAACATTGACTGCGGAAGAAAATGGAAGAGATCAACTCGACGAACTCACCGTGGACTTGTTCTAGTTGATGACGTATTACACGCTTCCATGTTGTACGCCCTCTGCTGAAAGCGAATGTTGGCCCATTGGGCACGCATAAGTCTGCTCGCAATGCATTCTTGTGAGGCGGAGCAAAGTTAATAGGATAAAAACTGAATAACGACATTTATATAAAATCGAGTAACTTATGTAAATTTAAAGAAGGTAAATGAAGGTAAATCATAGGGTTCTCGATTTCACCACTAAGCTACGTGTTAAATAGGTACCCGGTAAAATGCGAATGTCATTGTGGTTGGAATACCATCTGCGCGCTTAGGCGACTGGATGGAATGCTCCCAAGAGGAGTGGAGAATGTGCACTGTAATGTGCATTATCGGAACTGAATCCAGTGACCGGGGTAACATTGCTGTAAGTGCTTTGGTCGGTTACATTGTAACTGGAAAGGCGCTCTATAAGAAACAGCTATATTGTTATCATTATTAGGCTGATGTGAGCTTGTCTTTGAATGTGTACTTTAGCCGCGTTTCAGCATTCATAAATTTTGATATCGCCGGGAAAATGCCCAAACAATGCAACTCATTCATGAGATTTTTATATTTTGTCTCTACTCTGAACATTATAACGAATTCCACCCCATCGTTTTCAAAATATGATCTTTTTTTATTACTGTCGATTTAACACGTGAGCGAATGGAAGCCTGAATTACTTATGTGAGCCCCAGTGTGTCTTTACTTTATGAAAGCTACGTTAGAAAGAAATACTCATTTCTTGCCAAGATCACATTTTTTAAAAAACGTAAAAACTGTGGTCTTTACAAACATTACATTCACAACATATCTGAATAAAAACAAATATTGAATAAGAATCCAAAGAATCAAAATCATTTGCATCAATCGTAAACACCAGTCGACATGTCCCTAAAATAAAGTATATTCTAACCCATCCTCCCCCCCCCCAAAAAAAAAAACAACAAACAAACAAACAAACAAACACAAAATAAAACTTCCTATACGGAAACCTTATAGTGTTATCCATAAGCAAAGGAGGACAGCTCGGGCCACAAGTTTCGTATCCCTTGAAAACGTTCTTCATTGAAGCATGTATTGAAGAAACCTGTACATAAAGACAGCTTTTCTTGTCTCCCTTGAGCGGTCTTTATAGAACATGTGTGATAATGAGAGGTAATTGGTTTGCCCCTTGCTCGATGTACTTTTCATTCCAGGAGAAGATGTTTTATCCCCTTTCGTCGCTCTCGACCCAAATCAGTGTTACATGGGTAATCTAAATCGTATCCGGACAACTACGTCCTGGACAATTACCCCCGGACAACTACCCCCCCCCGACAATTACCCCCAGGACAACTACCCCCCCCCCCCAAAAAAAAAAAAAAAACCCTGGACAAGTAACCCTGGACAACTAAACCCCCCCCCCCGGGGGTAGTTGTTCAAGGGAGGGGGGGGGGTAGTTGTTCTGGGGATCGAATGTCGGGGGTATCGTCATGGGAGGGGCTAATATTTTGTTCCGGGCGACTGGGAGTGAATGTTCTGTAAATCATTATGGGGGGGGGGGGGTATCATCCTTGGGGGTGATCGTCATTGCATGGTGGTAATTGTCCTCGGGGTAATTGTCCTCGGGGTAATTGTCCTAGTGGTAATTGTCCTGAGGGGTAGTTGTCTAGGTGGAGTTGTCCGGGGTAGTTGTCCAGGGGGTAGTTCTCCTGGAATCAATTTATTGGGTACTCAGCAATGCTGAGAAAAGAATGATAACTTATTCATGGCCCTCATGCAGGAGCAGCAGTTCTAATATTGATAAGACTACCCTGGATAGATAGGATCGTATTATTATTATTATTTACCTTCTCACGATGCAATCAATGCGATATAACAAGGGAACAATTCAAATAGTGCATTTGCACCATATCAAATCTTCTCGAGTTTAAAGTAGCTGTTACTGAATAAATTCCACTTTAGACGATAATGCTATTGTGCTGGTTGTCATGCTTTCTCAAGTTAAACGCATGATTGTTAAATACGTTGTAGTCTAGTGATCCTCAATAAACCTTAATTACATTGCTATCAATGCCAGAGGCGTTTATTTGATTAACTGTAAATCTTGTTATTCACATCTTCTCCCTGTTAAATGATTGTCATCAGACCGACGACCTTTAACTTTCTCAAGCATGACTATATTGTCATTACAACCGTGATGATGAGACATTCTGCCATATAGCAGCACTATAAAGCATACATATTAGGGTTCACTATTATAGGGTTTACAAATGTGAAACAAGTTATATGACATTACATATTCCGTGTCAGGATATTTGGATGAGAAGAGATTATTAATGCCTGGTAGTAATTCTAATTTTCATTTTACAGGTAGCGCGGGTGGAAAATACTGATTATGATTAGATAATACTTTGTAGAGGCGAGTGTTCATCATCAGGGAATTCGACCATAAAAAGGAAGTTGATATTTTTTTTAAATCTTTACACACAACTCGGAAGGTTAAAAGTAAATCCTTAAACAAGATTCGAAATGGTTGAAAACCAAGTTGCATTATTATTCTCTTTCATTTTTGCGCTTACCATCTTTACAAACTCCTTGTTACGGTATTAAGCAAATGTGTCCAGATGCTCAACCACCGATACTCGATCGCAGAAAAACAGTAAACTCATAGCAGACGACAAACGCGTCCGTCAGCACAACACCGATCACAATTTCTTTACGACATTCTGTTCTCTTAAATACGAGGAAGATTGCATGTTAGCTGGTGCTGCCAGAATGTCACTTTGACTCGTCTTCAAGAAGAGGATCGTATACTCTACCATCATGAGGATCAGACTACGACGAATTTGTTCAGTTCTTATTTTCATATTCCTTCCTGCCCAGTTGATGGTTATGATAGGTGTTCATTATTTGCATCGTAAAGATGGGAAACTCCCGCAGGCTGCAGCTGCTAACAAGGCAACCGAGCTCCGAGTCTCTGCCGAAGGAACCCCGGAGTCAGATCATGAAGCGATGGAGGTGTTCACTGAACTGCAGAGAAAATGGGATTCTAGAAAGGATTTAGAACATGTTAAGGAGCCGAAAGACGTGAAAAGGAATCGGGAAGCTCTAGAAAATAAGAACAGTGGTTCATTGAGGCAACATGAAAGAAAACTTACACATGTTCTGCGAGAAGATCCAAGAAAGAAAGGTAAGATGAGATAAAGTTGTTGATCTCTAAATCTAAGCATCTTTGAAGAGCTTTGTAAATATACTCATGTGCTTAGAAAGAGGGAGAGAGGGAAAGAGAGGGAAAGAGAGAGAGAGAGAGAGAGAGAGAGAGAGAGAGAGAGAGGGGGGAGCAAGGGAGAGACGCAGATATAAATAAATTGTAATTACTTTTTCCTAGGTTTCGTTACATTTATATTCTGCCCGCTTTCTGTAGGCCTTTTCCACGTAAACCTTAAACATGTTAAACAATTATAGAAATTATATAGGGAATTATAGAAAATAAGTATATGGGTGTTACTAATATCATTAGAAAATCATGATAATGAATATATGAAACGAAAACAATAAATATCTCTTCATTATGAGATAATAATCCTATTCTCCTCTAAATGTGTCCCTTGTTATGATTTCTACTTTCATATTACGAAAACACTCTGCATGTCAAGAAGACTATATTTTAGACAGAAGAACGCTACAAGAAGTTTTGTATAAGAAAACAAAAATAAATTTTTAGTTGAAAATTTGCACATAATTAAGTCAAGCAAGCCCCAATTTCTCGATCGATGTATGGATATCAAGATGCCTTCTGGATCGACAATTTAATGAGGGAACACATTTTTCTTTAATATACTTAAAAGGGCGTACGGGCGGGGTGGAGCTTCACCCCCACCCCCAATCTGCCAGTGATGAGGTGATTTGGGATACGATAGAAGAACATAAGCACAGTATGACGTCACTCCTGCTAGGTAGATCCTTGATATAGAATTATATCAATCAAAATGTCAGCGAGAGACGACCTTTATCAGTTGACCTGAAAATGAGCTCGTCTACATTTCAAAGAATGTAGCAACATCGAGAATTCCTGAAAGAAAATATAGTATTGACTTGTAACATACTGTGCGTGATCAAGGCGGTAAGGCCACAACAATACCTAACAGTTTGATTTCAAGAGCCTGTTGAAGAGAAGAAAATTCTTGAAGGACTATTTTAACTTACTGTGGGTAATCGAGGCAATATAAGGACAAGACTCCACGACAGTTTCATTAAAAAGAAGGTTAAATTCTATTTAAAGGCAATACAAACAAAATCCTGAAGGATAATAGATTTGTCACACAGTGTGCATGATCTATGGGATAAGAATTGCACAATATTTCCGTGCAGGACACTTTGATTTGAAGAGAATCTTGAAATCTGGCAAGGTGAAAAGAAAATGCATGGCTCTTTCACTTTTTTTTATTCCCCATCTGGAAGATTATCATAGTAGCGATGTCTGTGAGAAAACATTGCTCTTGAAACTTGGATCAACTTTGTAAAGCCATAATGCTGTTGTAATCTTATGTAGTCATGTTTGTAATCTGCCTTTCGTCGTTTGTTATCATAGCAAGATTTAGTAATTTGTTTTATTTTTTATGATTATCATGATTCCATAGCATCCCAAAGGCTCGTTTTTCCTGGCGTGTTTTTTTCTCTCTCAGTAGGATTGAGGTCGTGGCTGTTTCGCCCCAACCCGCCTATGCTTAACATTATCTTCAAAATGTCAAACAATCTTCGTCCAGAATGTAATCTCCAAGGCAAGATGCCACTGGGAAATTAAAGATAGAAAATGGATTTTTTTTGTTCTCATTTTCTACATGTGTAGGTTGGTTTGTCTGTTGGCGGGGATTTGGTTCATCCATGTTTTTGCGTTGCCTAGTTTTCAGTTACAGTGAAGTATAGCGTGGGTCGAATCATCAAGGGGGCACGGGTATCGTGTGTGTGTGTGTGTGGGGGGGGGTGGCACCTACCTACTCGAAGGATGCAAGACTGAAAAAAAGAGTGAGGGGAGGATTTGGAAAGGGTGTCGCGTCTTCTTCTTTTCACGTTGCCTTCCCCCTTCTCCTTTCTTTCTTTCTTTCTTTCTCTTTTCCCTATATTCCCCCTCATATTTTCTGCCATTCGATGAGGGCGCAAGTTCCAGTACCCCATGTAGCCACTCCAACATTCAATGACAATCATAGTCATATCAATGCCAATAAGATGCACTGCCTTCCTGCTAATTTCAAAATACCTTTTTTAGTTTCATACTATTATCAATGATAATCTGTTTTCAATCACCGCTGCCATCATCTGTACTACATTTCCAGGCACCTCCTATTTTTCTCCAGTTGTCCAAGTCCGAGGTTTTTTGTCCACTTTGTTACCGACTACATCAAAGATAGTGTATCTGATGATTGTATCAAGTTTGCAGTCCTACTATTACTTGATTCAGATGAAATATAGTAGTGATACTTTTGATGTCAATTTGTTCAATATTTCAA
Source organism: Heliocidaris tuberculata (assembly GCA_025618425.1). Classification (NCBI taxonomy): domain Eukaryota; kingdom Metazoa; phylum Echinodermata; class Echinoidea; order Camarodonta; family Echinometridae; genus Heliocidaris; species Heliocidaris tuberculata. The sequence goes on along the minus strand of CM046852.1, from coordinate 27,774,538 downwards.
TGCACTGGTTACGTATATTGGCAAGGAGAAATGTTAAGCTCCTTGAAATGAGACATCAAATTATCAAAGACCTTAGACTTGCATAGTTATTTGTTGTTGTTTTTTCTATGTGTGTTTTTTCTTTTTTTTTTCAGCACAAATTGAATAAACTTGCTGTATTGCTTTATCTAGATTCATTTTGTCTAGTTGCCCATCTTCACTTATCGTGTAGTAAGGAAAGAATTTTCAGATGTTTTATAGCGAAGGCTACTTCTACTTCTCTTGCGTTCAGCCAGTTGCCAAAAACAAACTTGTCAATTTGGAGTATTTGCTGGCCGATTGACAGTCACATTGAGACAATTAGGAAGGGTGTAATCGTCGGCAGCTGCCAGAAAAGATAGACAGAGATGTAAAAGGCGAAACGTAAACGGAGACATTTGCGAAGGAAGTGAGAATTTAGGTCCAAGGATTATTGCTGCCATATTCCATTCTACTGCGCGTGTCAAAAGGGACTGATTGAGTTTAAAAATCACATGAATTTTTACAGGGTTTATTTTTCTATGATCAAGCTATAAAAAAAAAAAATGAGTTTCTCTCTTTTTGCTGAATCAAGTTGTGAGAAGTTTTCTTTGGATATTCCTTTTTGTTCTATGTTTATTGTTCGGGATGGATGTACGGACAGCAGACCAAAACATGACAATCATTATTTCTTCCCTAGGATTTTCTGTATATAGCATTTCATCTGAAAGGATCACGAGTCCGCCAGCAGTATTCCTTTTTCTGTATAAAAAAAACATAAATAAATAAAATATTGTTGCCATTACCTGTGCAACACGCCTTAATATGATAAAAATATAATTTATATACAATATATTCATTTCAAGATATATATGTATATATATATATACATTATGACGTTTTAGTAATTATAATGCTCTCGCTCACTTATCATGCGCCTTGCGCTTATAAGCGCCCCTTATATTATTATACGCTTTGGGTAATAATCTACAAACGTGTATTTCAATTGTGACGTCTTCGTGACGTTTTAAAGATATTTTTGAGCTGTAAAGCGTTTCCAAGACAATGCGCCCGGTTACTTATAAACTAATTGCGCATTGTTTTGGAAACGCTATGCATACAATTTCGAAAGTTTGTCATTCACTTGATAAAGACGGTGTGAGTACCGTCGAAAATTCGTGAGGAAATAAATAAAGAAGTTGGATAAAAGCATGACATTTCTAATAGTTTTATATATATATATATATATATATATATATATATAATGTGAGAAATCACACATTATATATATATATATACATACTTCAGAAAGTTCTGCGACAGAGATTAAAATTATTATATCATTATTCTATATGTGTGTGTGTGTGCGTGCGCGCGTGTGTGTGTGTGTGTGTGTGTCTCTCTCTCTCTCTCTCTCTCTCTCTCTCTCTCTTTCTATATATGATAATCCGTCCTGAAGAAGGAACGTGCTCGTTCCGAAAATTTGGGTAATGAGGTGGCATAATCATGTTTCTTTTTCTACTTTGACGCCAATAAGTGGAGTTTCGGAATAACGTTATTAGTCATGTATATAACTCACGATAATACATAACAAGCGATAAGGTATCGCGTAGGCTATATATTTCACTCATAAATGTCAGTATATTATATAAAGTATGATCTAAACTGGATCAGTCATTCCTCACGCTCTCTCGACGGTTTCTGATGTTTAGGTTACCCTGGGTAAGGTCATGACATTGACCTACATCTAATATCTTCTATTAAAACCTATTCCAAGCCAATTTGTGATCGGGGTCAAAGGTCAGGTTAAGTGCCTCCTCGGGGAACAGGAGAGTGACAGTGATCATTTTTATAATATTCTACATGGTATCCTATTTTCACGTTTGCTGTCCATTAAGAGTAAGAGTAAGAGTAAAATGTGGTAATAAGGATACGGTGATGATAAAGAATAAGTAGGGGAAGTTGTCTTAATTTGTAGTATAACTACATAATTTGATTTGCCTTGGTATAATCAAGTCAAATTTATGCATACATGTCAATTACAAAGAAATCAAAATTGCGTGAATAATGGTTTATAATTGCAGTATTTTAATGGTGTTTCTGAACATTACACCCGTCATGATTTGTAACATGTACGTGGGCCTATATAGAGGGGGGTACTCGTTTTTCCGAAGGTTTCGTAATTCCGAAACACAAAGTTGCCATAGCAGGGGGTTCATAATTCCGAAAATTAAATAGGGTTCATAATTCCGAACATTTGATACATTACTCCGAAGGTTCGTTATTCCGAAATTTCGTAATCGTAATTCTGAAAATGCAATAGAGCCCTACGTAACTTTTTCGGAATTACGAACCTTCGGAAATATGAACCCTTTTTCATTTTTTGAATTATGAACCCTATTTCTTTTTTCGGCATTACGAACCGTCGGAGTAACGAACCTTCGGAAATACGAACCTTCGGAATTATGAACCTTCGAAAAAACGACATGTAACCTATATACATGTACATCATGCCAGGAGAGCAATTCACTGTTAAGCATGCAGACTGTCAGTAAATTACTGTCAGTTCCACACCAGATTTATCGCATAGTTTTTATTGAGGAGTGTCGAATGGCCTACAGCATTGCACAGAGAACAGTTATTGATTTTACATGAAAAACAAAACAGTCTCACCATCACCAAACCCCGCTTCCCTCACACCCCCCCCCCCCCCCCCCCCGCCGCCCCAAGAAAACAAAAAAACAAACATACTGACTTAAATTTGAATTCAATCTGTTGTAGGACCTGGGTTGTTGGTTTTTTGGGGGGGGGGGGTTGGTTTTTGTTTTTTTTTTCATCATTATTAGCTTTGAGATATTAATGCAAGGCGATCATTATAGTACTGATCATATCTTTACACTGGATAGAAACTATCTGGAGGCAACAGGGAAAAGTTGATTATGTAATATATAGGCCTTCATAAGAATTGATGTATACTGAGAGGTTTTGGAATGACCAAAATGAAACTGTTCAGTTACTAGCAGTTATATTTCGAATATGAGGAATTATATTCAGAGGACATATCTTCGATTATATTCTTCCAAACTGACATTTTTTAAATGAGAAAACTCACAAAATATTTTCACCTTATTAGGTAATCGATCTACTCTTTTAGGACATGTATCAAAACAAAATCTCCCCTGCTACACAGTGCATAACATATTTACTGCTTTTGAAAGAACTGTCCAGGGAATAAATCCGTAATTTTAGAAATTGAGAGAGATGTCTAACCCGAGGACAAACGTGAAATGTGTCTATTCTATGGGGAGCTACATGACATGATCGGTCTACACAGAAATGACGTAACCATTACGTTTCCATGGTAACGATAGAATAAAGAGAAGTATTAAAAGGAATGATAATATGGCACTACAAGTAAATGTATGAAAATGATATAAATTAACAAATCCAAGATATACAGTTTATCTATTTATCGCCCACACTGAAAAAAAGTGATTATGATATTGTAATGGGAGTATGATAATCTTTAGATAACTAGGATTGTTTCTCTTTGATTTAGTCGCCTTTTCTTTTTACAGCAAATGTAAAACGTTTTACGTCAATAGGCCTTCTGTGAATATAATGTATGTGTTGTGTGGGATAAAAGCAAATACCCACAAGGCAATTATTGGAATTGTGTCCCACAGTGATTGAAATCGTTGTTTTATCATGATACCTTCAACAATATCGTGCAGTGCAGAATATACATGTAGGCTTACTTTTTAAATTAGACGTTTCCACTCTGTTTTGTCTAAGCTGCAGAATTCAAAGCGTTCCTCATTATGAATGAGGCATAAGCTCTTTATGCTAGATATTGAGGCGAGTGTCGGCTTGTGGTTAAAATGCCTAGATACCTGTAATGAAATCTTCACCAAAATTATATGATGTGATTGACCCAGCGAAACATACACGGTCTCTTTGGAAGTGCATAAGCAAAGGCACCCAACCCAAAAATAGAAATGAAAATAATAAATAAATACATAAATACATAAATAAATAAATAAATAGATAAATAAATAGATAGATAGATAAATAAATAAATAAATCCATAAATAAATCAATCAATAATCTATAGATTAAAAAAAACGTAATAAACAATCAGACATAATGGATTAAACACGTCTTCAGGAGATTTAAGAAAAGGAAAAGGAACACAGACATAAATTGAAGGGTGTAATAGCAAAATATATAGAAAGAAATGCTGTATGAGGATGAAATGGATTTAAGATTTAATGACAGAACGAATGAAAGAAACTGAATGAAATTTGAAATGGAAAATAACAAGATGGCCGATGCTAGGCCCTGACCATATAGCCATGATAGCATGATTGTTATCGGAAGCTGCGGGGTTGATACTACATCATCCCTTCTCCGTGATTGAGATATAGAAGGAAACATGGTGAGATGTGTGTAGGCGATGATGTTGACACGAGTGTACGGGAGGATTTAAAATGAAGGGAGAGAGAGAGGGTAAGGGGTATTGCTAACATGAGCTATGGGGTGTGATACCCCTCCCCTATCCAGACTTTAGGTCGGCAAAATTTTGATGATTTTTTTTTTTTTAATGGGCTGTCAGCAAATCGAAAAATTTATTATCCCCCCCCCCCTCTCTCTCTCTCTCTCTATCTATCTATCTATCTATCTCTTTCTCTATCTCTCTCTCTCTCTCTCTCTCTTTAGAGCTTGCTTGCTTGTTGGAAATTTTTCAGCCATAATGCAGCTTGTCGGCAAATCAAGTACGAAATCTTCATTGAAAATAGTGTATAAATACGCCTTCAAATAGATGGCAATCTCTTTTATTCAAGAAAGAAAGAACTGATATGTGGAAGTGACATGATTTGAACATCTCGGATTGTTCACAGCTCATGTTTTCGTCAAAACAGATCACTCTTAAGAGTTTCTTTATTGAATTATTTTAATTGCCCTTCGTCCTTATTTGTCGAGCCCTAATCCAAAACACTTCCCCTTATTAAAGTCACAATAATAGTTACGTGCACAGTTTTTGCTTCATGGTGCCCGAAGAAATTCAGTTCCTTAACCCTTGGAGGTGAATTTTTGTAATCAGAGAGGTATTTTAATATAACGACAAAAAACATCGATTTAAACTATATCATAACTTATCTTAACCGGGCATGTTGGCTCAGTTGGTTAGAGCGCCCGCCTCATGAACGGGAGGTCGTGGGTTCGAACCCCGGCCGAGTCATACCAAAGACTTCAAAATGGGACCTTCTGCCTCCTAGCCAGGCGCTCGGCATATTAGAATGGAGAAGGGTAATAACATATTATGTTATGCAGGGCCCGCTGGAAGAGCAGTTTGATAACTGAAGTGGCTACCCTGGGTAAATAAAACGTTATTATTATTATTATTATTATCTTAGGTATCATAGTATAGTACTCTCGTAAACAAGTTTATAGTCCAATCGGTTTCTAACTATAATGCTCATTCACGTCATCCTCCCCGCCTCCATCAAATGTTGTTTTTTCTTTCTTTCTTTCTTTCTTTCTTCTTCTTCTTCTTCTTTTTTTATCTTGAAACGTTTTATTGGTCAGAAAATTGTGTATATTATCATGTGTTTTCCAACAAATTTTATAACGTTTTTATTCCTAGGCCTACATTGTGACAATTATTTTAAGTGAAACGCTACAATGATAAGGCATTGCGTCAGGGGCTAATCCTGGATTTTATCGACTAGGGGACACAGTTTTTTTATAAAATTTCCGACAAGAAAAGAAAAGTTCGTCACATCTTTCAGACGGGTTCCTTTTTTTCTCCCAAATTCTTTTACAAGCGAAAAGAAAGGGGGAAAGGCCATCACCTCAAAAAAAGGGGGGGCACAAATTTAGATAGAGTTGTGTATAATAAAGGTGTGCCGCTTTGGTTTCAAAAGAGGACAAGTGCGGGATGTGCACCCCCCCCCCCTTAAATCCCACATTGATTGTATCATAAATCACCAAACGATTCCAATGTTTCGACGTGAATACAATGATATCTGGATCCGATGATATACTGACCGTGAACGCTATAGTACTGTCAATATAAACAATGCTATTGCTGACAACCTTTCAAAACAAATAGAAAAATCAGAATTCGAGGGTGGTCTTGGAGCGATCAGGCTTTTGTAACATTATAGAGATGATGAGAAAACATAAATCTTTCTCATCAGTAAAACGTGGTATAGATCTACAATACGGGTGTTTTACACCAGATTTCAAGTTCTGCAAATTTTCTGCAATATTGATTCATTGATATTCAGCAAGCGTTAAATCCAGGTTAAAACCCCGATGGAGTGGTTAAAGTTGGTCCGTGCACTGTTTTCGCTCCAACTGTAACAGTTACTGATTCTCCTGTAATTTCTTCAGGGCAACTATTTCATTTCATTTCACTTATTTCCTCAATATAGCAAATAAATTGACAAAGACTTTCACTTTGTATGCAATATCATTATCAGCATAGAAAAAAAAAACAATTAAGAGTGATACAAAATGTGGCACATTAATGCATTTAAAAATAATATTTACCATTTACTGAAGCTACTTGACGGGGCGCAAATTTCACCCTTTCCAAACCTTCTATTAACATAATGATGTATGTGTGGATGGAAATAGAGGTAGGATAATGGGGTGGGGGGGGGGGAAATAACTATCATGACTATTGGGCGTAGAACATGACGAGTGTGCAACTTTCATCCAGTACACATAATACACTATACAGTGTTAATTTTGTTCTTTTTTTTCTGTGTAGTTCTGCCATGCTTGAGTAAACATGGTAAATATTTGAACCTTATATACAATGATGGTTTCAATCATGATCGTTGGGGGGGGGGGGGGAACATGTTTTAGCTTTGCGAACGACAATGAATAAATAATAAACAATTTTGAATACTGTAAGTCTGAGTGAATTTCATCGTAAGATTTAACTAACTATTATGGATACAATGCTAGTCGTCTGTCTTGCATGATGAAGCTATAGACGAGAGGAAATGATAGTCAGATGCTTACCACACACTCCTCTTCATCAAATGATATGTGGGTGAAATAATATGTGGGTGAAATAATATGTGGGTGAAAATATGTGAGTGAAAAAATATCCAAACAAATCAGCGTCCCCTTTGAATACAGAGTTCTGCTTTAGAAACCGCATTTTACCCTTTTGAAATATTAATTCGTAAATGTGATAAAAACCTTAACTGTGGATTTGAAGCTTAGAAATTATATTATCAATAAGAACGGCTATTCCCGAAGCCTAGCAGCACATGATTATTTATATGACACCTGATAACAACAAAAAAATACACGTCATTATTCTGAAATACAGGCAATCTAAGCAAACTTTTATGAGATCATATTCTAACCATTTTATACTATAATTATAATCTGCGTATGTAAAAGTGAGAAAAGGATAATAGATCTATTTGTCACTGTTTCGACTTTTGCGGAGGATTAAAAGGCGAAGAGATGAATGTCTAGACGAGCCTTTAACGCTCTTTTTTCTATATACTCTTCTCTGTTATTGTCTTACTACTTGGGAATGAATAAAAATCTAAATTTATCCTTCCTAACACGCAAGTAATCCGTCTGGAAATTAGTCTAGATCTGGATTCATGTTAGAATAAGAAGGATGGGGGTATGCGGGGGTATGCAGGGGTATAGCGTTCACTCATTACAATGATTATAGGAAGCATTAATGAGCTTGTCTGTCCCCGGGTTTAGGCTCTTGGTGAAGTTGTTAAAGGTAACATGGATTTATGTGCATGTACATGTGCGCTTTACAAAATGGTACATCATGGTTGTCTGATTAATCAGTGAAAGTACTTTCGCGCCTTGTTCAATAGTCTAATTAGTCTTAATATGTTGCAGTATATAAATGAAGTTTTCAATGGAAGCATTCAACAATTTGCATGATTTGAGGGCTTTAACGTAAAATCAACCAATCAACAATCACTCGTTGTGACAACCAGATACAAGAAGAAAATAACTAAAACAGGATGAAAAGTTTCCCAATAATAATCGATGCATCATTTTTTTTTCTACCTTCATCATAAGGCGTAGACAGGGTGTAGATAAGGGAGAATAGGATGGCTGAGAAAAGACTTGAAAAGGGAGGGGTATAATGGTTATGGGTGAGAGACTAGTCGAGAAAGGACGTATTTCGGCTGGGTTTGGGTGAAAGACTAGAGAGAGTCACAAATCATCCACGTATTTTCTTCGACACGGAAATGAGCGGACGTTCCGTTGATGGACATATTTATAATCATAAACAGACATAACATACATCTACTTGATTTTCTGGAGAGCTACTGCCACTCAAAACCATCATTCATGAGTTACCATACAAGAAATATAGCTTTTCAAGAGTAGTCCTTTTCATGGGACGCAATCACATTATTGGTATGATATTCATCACCATGGGAACGAAAAAAGTGACAAAATTTGTCACTTCTTTAATCTCAAAAACTACTCTCTACCTTTGGCAGACATGCCATATATGAGCCCTATAACATAAAAAATTAACCGAAAATCAATGAACTGCATCCTTCTGTAACATAAGCTATTTTGATATCTTATATAAAGATATTGATTGAAGGAGATACGACTAGTTTGGGGAGATACAATTATATAGATTAGAACTTAGGGCCCCGGAAAGCTCTTGCTACTCAATAATTTTGGTAGGTTATCATAGAGGAAATAAATGATTTCAATTTTTGTTATTCTAGAGTTTGATTACTGACAAGGTTTCTGTTCTAAAAAGGAGAAAAAATAAGTGTGAGCATGTCAGGCTATAAGGTTTTGACCATTTGTTATTGTATCACTTACACGCTAGATGTATACCTGTCAAAAATGGGTTAGAGATAGGATAGAAAAGAAAGAGAGAGAGGGGGGGGGGGGGGGTCGCCAGGGAGAGACAGGGACATCGGGAGGGGTATGTGCTTTAGAGAGAGACGGCAAGGGGACCGGATCATGGCTAAGGGTAAGGAGTAGGAGGGAGATGGGTGTGAAAGAGGGAGAAAATGAGAAAAAGAAGAGAAAGGAAAAAGAGGATAATAGAAGGAAAGCGAAGCAGGAAAGAGAGAGCGAGAGAGAGAGAGGGGAGAGAAAAACAAAGAAGGGGATCATGGGGATTGGAAAAGGCGGTACACAATGAGGCCCAATAAAAGAGGTTCCTCAAAAATCTTTGCTAACTGCTCACCTTTGACAAGGCAAAGCATGCAATTATCTGTGTCATATTACAGAAAAACCTCTCTCTCTCTCTCTCTCTCTCTCTCTCTTTCTCTCTGTCTCTCTGTCTCTCTCTCTCTCTATCTCATTATATGATTTTAAAAATTCTCATAATTTATTTCTTAAAGCGTTTTTATCTCCCAGTATCATAAATCTCAGACAAGCAACAACATTTTTTTTTTTTTTTTTTTTTTTTTGGGGGGGGGGGGGGGGGGGGGGGGCATGTTTTGAAAACCATCAGGGGATATCCCCCCCCCCCACACACACACACACACACTGCCCTGGGTTTATGTAGTCTGCAAGCACAGACCCTAATTTGACACTTTATCAGAAAATCATTGTGTCTTGAGAGAAGCCTAATTCAGCTACCTTCTGGAGCAGCTATAGTATATGGCCTATGGTAGTCTTAAAGTGCACACTCTTTTACGACTGACCAGGGTTTGTGCCTGCAAACTAGGGCTTATGCACCTGTCGATCCAGGTAGATAGAATAAGAATGTCATTCTTCCGTTTGCACTACTACTATGTAGGAAACTTGTAAGACAATTAGATTAAAGTCGACTCTTTGCCAAGTATAGGTTCATGAAGGTTGAATGGTTTACAGACAGACAGCCATTCTTAAAGGTCACATGACTGAGAAAAATGAAGCAGGTAAAACTATTTCTCTTTTTTCTTTGAGTTTTTTTTTCTCTCTCTCTCTCTCTCAACAATGTTCGACACCACAGTAAAAATGTTCCATCGCGAACTGTTGAAAAAAAAAAAAAGTAGTCGCACTTTTACGCGGCGTTAATCGTTGTGATATTCAATATTAATAATTATCATTTACTGTTTTCTTTTCGGTGTCTATAAATGCTTGACCTTTCGCACAGTTTGTCTTATGTCATATTAAATGTGATCGTTCCTTTAAGCTGTGCCGGGTAACATTAACAAGTGTAAACCCCTAACAAAGCAGGTGTAATGAGTAATGAACAGAGTGCGTATAGATTCATTATGAGTGTTATCGATATCCATAAGTTAAAAGAATTCACGAATAAGAAGGGAGCATACTAATAGTGTGCTGAATATGTCCCAAGACTGGGTAGAGTGACAATGAAGATATTGCTTCAATAAGTGAATACCCAAATGTAAACAGGGGAGCGTTTCATCAAGCGTTTTGTCCGTGATTTTTACCGACAACTGTTATAAGCTACTGAAATCCTTGCATCTGATTGGCTGAGAGCAAATTTGTCAGTAAAAATCACTGACAAGACACTTGATGAAACGCTCCCCAGCTCTACTCTCCAAATGTACATGAGTGGAAATCCACTTTTTTTTGGGGGGGGGACTACCTTTTTTCTCTCATTTTTTAAAAACATATTAATAGCGCTAAAGTGAGAGCGTTTCTTTTAAAGGGATTCGGTAACTTTGTGGAGACTTGATTTAATAAATTGTTGAATTTTGATATCTGTCTTGTATAATGATGTTCAGAAGGATAAATAAATAGCCAGGCTTAGGAAGGTTTTCAAATATATAATGCTATCATTAAGATATCTATGACTGAATACTCCCATTTACGAAAGCGTGTGGCCATACTCTTTAGTCTAACACTGAGTCTATGGGGGGAAATGAGTCTGGCATTTCCGATCACTTGCATATGTTTACTTTTGTGAAGCACATGACGATTTTGAAGTGCTTTTTTCCCTCTGGGCATCAATTTTTTACACCATATTACATACACTGATAGCATGTAAGGCCAGGCAGCTCAGATTTTACCAAGCCTCTACAAAGTTACCAAATCACTTTAATATATGTATTGTAAGTATGTTTATTTTCAAACAGGGGTCTATGAAATACAAGCCATGCTTCCTTGATAGTATTTATGAATTGAATTTGATTTAATTTAATTTAATTTAATTCAATTTCTTCACTATGTTTAAATTAAACAAATTGCTTTAGTACTGTAAATCACACCTAAGTCTAATGAATTATGATCTGTTATTCTGTGACTGTGTATATAGTATTGTTACGTTCTTGTTCTTAATTATGATATGTATTTTGGTACGTTCTATTTCTGAATTTTGATATGTACTGGTTAAAAAAAAATTGTAAAGGACATAAAAATTATGTGAAAAATAAAGAAATTTTGAACTTTGATCTTTGAAATTTGTTTAGAATAGAATTCACTTTCAAAATAGTGGAATTCACTCTCAAAAAGAGTAATTCACCCACTACGTTGGAGTGGATTCCACTATAATTTCGCGTTAATTCAACAAGAAGGAAGCGATCCCTAGTATGAACTGCATTTTTGGAGAGTATAGAAATGTAAAATAAACTGATATGACTGATTAATATTTATGGTATAAATTCTAGATTATACAAATCATGTCTTTATAAGACCTAGCCTCAGGCATTCAGGGAATTACTATCTACAGGTACAATGACACCTCACCTGGGTTCCGTGCGGCAAATGAGTCAAATGTATATTAAGCCTTGCTAATGGGGACTCGAACCCCGCACCTTGTGATCCACGGTCCGTACTTATCTAATAGACCTAGCTTCTAGTTTTGGGGTTGCGGTTGATGTGAATTGCACGGTGAAAGAGCTAGGAACCATATTGGCCCAAGTAGAAAAAAGCACATCTGGGGGTATGCTATTCGCATTTATCATTTACAGGTCCCTTATTTAAACTCAAAATTAAACTTAAGATTTAATTCTTCATAGTACGTGTTCAATGAAAAAACTGTTATCAAATTCCGGCAAATTTGCGAGTCTTATTTATGCATTTACTTCAGGGTCGATAGCTGTTAGGTTCGATAAAATCTACATTAAATCAATAACCTGATACCAGACGAAAAAAATTCGTTCTTCAATTGAATTCATGGTTAATATTTTCTCTCTCTCTCTCTCTCTCTCTCTCTCTCTCTCTCTCTCTCTCTCTCACTCACTCACTCTTCCATTCTGTTTTTGCTTAAAGGGATTCGGTAACTTTATGGAGGCTTGATTTAATAAATTGTTGAATTTTGATATCTGTCTTGTATAATGATGTTCAGAAGGATAAAAAAAAATAGCCAGGCATAGAAAGGTTTTCAAATATATAATGCTATTAATTAAGATATCTATGACTGAATACTCCCATTTACGAAAGCGTATGGCCATACGCTTTAGTCTAACACTGAGTCTAGTCTGTTGGGGGAAATGAGTCTGGCATTTCCGGTCACTTGCACATGTTTACTTTTGTAAAGCACATGATGATTTTGAAGTGCTTCTTTTTCCTGGGCTTCATTTTTACACCATATTACATACAATGATAGCATGTAAGGCCAGGCAGCTCAGATTTTATCAAGCCTCTACAAAGTTACCAAATCACTTTAATACAACTGTCTGGTTACCTTCGCAGTACCTTCCTCTAGGTTCTTCTATCAAGGAAAGACCGAGTGTTTCACCACCGTTTAACACAAATGACCTCATCATGAATTTCATTCCAAATTTAAAATGACAGCCATGATGTGACTCTCTAACCACTTGTTCGTTCATGTGACATTATGATAGTCCATGCATTCTTGAAACTCTTCTTGTATTTTCAGTTCTGTTTTTGTCATGTCATGTTTCTGCATTTACACTCATCACTATCATGACAATGTCATCTATGTTTCGAAAGGTTTTCTTTTTCTTGTTCAGCACCATTTGCTTCAAAACAAGCATGAGCAGGAGTGATGCTAGACTATGATAAATGGGGGAAGGGGTTGTCGGGATGAACTTGTCGATAAGTTGACTGAAAAATGTCCAACAAGCAAAAACAAAAAGTCCTCAGACTTTCAATTTGATGACAGATCTTCTTTTTTTTTCCGGCAAGAAAAAAAGTCATCATTTCCCCTTCCCCCCCCCCCCCCCGACAAGGCTATAAAAATTCCAAGTTGGTCGACCTGCAAAACCTTTTATATATATTCATACGGCACAGCATCCTGGTTAAATGTACAAAGGGGCATTTGGGGGAAGGCGGGGGGGGGTTGCTTTCAAGACCTTTCAGAATTGCCCCCCCCCCCCCCCGATCACAGAAACCTGCGTCCGCCGCTAGTGGGGTTAACTCTCCACCCTCGGTACCCCCATGCAGAGACCCTCCCCCCCCCCCCCCCCCCACGAAAAGAAAAAAAAAACCACTCCAGGTCCCCGGAGTGGGGGTAGCTTGCTACCTAGAGGTTATAATTTTTCGATGTAGTTCATGAATACCAATTTGGAATAAAGAACAAATTCTTTGATTATATTATTTATGTTTAATGTATGGTATGCTTATGTGCACCTAAAACGTATGACAGACAATTGAAAGTCATGCAATGACGTCTGACAGCTGTAGCTCGTAATATGTGTTGACTGCCTTTTTTACACCACTTTGCAGATAATCATACGGTGCACCTTCCTCGTCTCATCAAATCACAAACACCAATTCTTATCAACCAAACGAAAGCTGCTATCGATCAACTCAAGAGGTCACGTGATCGGCTATTCAGCGATGCGATTGGTCCATCGAGTGACAGCCAATGTACGATACCCGCCATGGATACACCAACACACACGTGTAGAGAGTATGTAGAATGGAAATGTAGGATGGTTCCAACATTCACAACGTATGATCCCGTTAACAGGTATGAAACAAAAACAAAACAACAAAAAAATGTCTGGCTAGACATGATGTACAGGGGCCGCGGAGCGTTTTGGAAATTAGAGGGGGGGGGGGGGGTCTGATTTGATTTGATTTGAATAATGACAATTTGCGAACCCTTTTTCTGCGACTTTATAACGTGTCTACTTAAAACAATTGAGGGTTGCAGCCCCCTTCCCCCCCCCCCCCCCCGGTTCCGCGGCCCATGATGTACATGTAGCGTATGCAAGAGTGTAGGTATTAAAAGTGGGTTTGCAGAGAGTCAAAAGTAACAAAATCAAACAGACAAAAACAAAAAGACAAAAAGAAACAGATAAAGAAATACAGAGAAAGATAGATAGAGAGATAGAGAGAGACAGAAGCTAGGTTCATACGGGATGGTTTCGAAAATTTTAAGTGAGCGAAAATTTAAGTTAACGAAACAACGACTCACTTACTGCAACGAGGGTTCACATGGGCCCGAAACAATGATGCTCGTTGTTCTGAAACTACAAGCCGAGCGATCGTCGTTGTTAACACCGGAAGTAGATACCGATTGTGTGTACAGTAGACATACAGTTCCTATGTTCATAATTCGTGCGAATGGTATGACCCGGAAGTTTAACATGAACAGAGAGGTCATCGTTAACTACAAGCTTGCGAAACTTTAAGTTTATTCCGTTCACATAGTCCGAAACGGCGACGGAGGACCATCCACTGCTCGTGGTTTCGGCGTTAACCACGAGTTCGCTTGTGTATCTAGAGCTACAAGTAAACTTAAAGTTTCAAAAATACGAGTCCGTTCATACGGTCTGAAACTACAAGATAACTACAAGTTAACTTAAAGTTTTGAAACTACAAGCGAAACATAAAGTTTAGCTCCCATCGTGTGAACCTGACTTGAGACAGAGCGAGAGAGAGACTAGAGAGAGAGATGTAGGAAGATTGGAGAGAGGGTGTAGAAAGAGAGAGAAAGAACAAAACGGGGTGTGAGAACAAGAATTGGAGGGATGGGGGACGAACATGAAAAGATGATAATCGGCCCCCTTTTTCCCTCCCCACGCGATCACACCGCTCCCTCGTATACCTTTATCTGGTAAGGTCCGTTCCCCAAGTCCCTCTCCCACCCACCCCCCCCCCCCACCCCACCCCCTCTTCTTGATTCCACACACCAACGAAAACCTTTAGGTACTGATTAAATCACAGTTCCGTAAATTGAGATGAATAGGAACATAAATTGTTTTTGACATGTTTTGTTGTTTGGTTTTGGTTTTTTTTTTGGGTTTTTTTTACTCCTAGAATGATTCATACCCTTTTTCATTTTTGTATTTCTAGTGAATAAAGTAAATTAAAAGTGTCTGCATCATTTCTGAAAGGAGAACAAAATCTTAGAATTTCCTGTCTTTCACATTTAACTTCGCTTTGATTTTTCATACTTGTGTATACTTATATAGTGATAACAAACCAATCAATTTTCACTGGAACGTATTGACATTTTAAAAAAGGGGGTAGAAAACGCAGCGGATGTCATCTGACAGTCACCGAGTCGTCTTTATTGAACACACCCCCAACACCCCCCCCCCCCCTAGCAACGCCGCTGCACAGCCGTAATCATGTGTGACATATTGAAACATGTTTTAATCCGCAATTCTGTATTCTGTGCACGTTATTGGTTGAAATCAGAGTTTATTAAAATCATCCTTGAATGAATTTCTTCTGAACTTTTCTTTCCGATATAACCACGGTAATCTCCTTGTTGATTGCAAAGTCACGCCGGTCAACGAGATACAAAATATCAGAGAAATTAGAAATTTATTTTTTATGCATTGGCGTAGCGTTAGTGCAGGTATTATCTGGGCACTGGCATAATTGCCGGGGAGGGTACCAGTCTTGGATGTGATGCCCCCCCCCCCCCCGAAAATAAATAATAACAAACAAGGCCCTCAAATCAGGAGCTTGGAGGGGGTCATAACATTTATTGTTGCATGTTTCTTTCTCCCTTCCATCCTCTTTCTTTTTTCTTTTACTTTCCAACTTTTTCGCCATCCGAGTGGGAGCTGGTACGTGCCCCTGTGCCTCGTGTTTCTACGCCACTGCCCTTTCCTCCCCCCTTTTTTTTCAAATAATGATAATTATGATACTCAGTTCGTATACATACTTATCAATGTCTCTGTGAGCTTCTAGAGAGCTTTGGATTATTACCCCGAGGTGATCTAATGAAGGTGCTGTTCAGCTTCAAGGAATAAAAGCCTACTGGTACCCATTCCTTCACCTGGGTCGAGAGTGGCAAATGTAGATTAATGTCTTGCCAAAAGACGTTAGTGCCGGGTTGATTGGATTTGAACCCCGTACCTTGTGATCTACAGTCTGGTCACTTATCCACTAGACCACAACGCCTCTACACTATGCATTATTAACGTTCTCAATTTTTTTCAGAGTAATCTCAGTCAAGTGCAAAGGAATGTTTCGCGTCAACCAAGTAGAGAGGCTCGAGACGGAATACCCGGTATCACCTGATAACTACAGACAGCCGCCATTTTGGGAATACTATGAAGGGTTTCATAACATCACCATGGAAACAGAATATGCAGATGTCGCCTGCAAAGATAAATTGTGAGTCTACTCTATAAGTAGATATGTAGGCCTATACATCAATATATTACTATATGCTCATATACGTATGACCTATTTTTTTTTATATATTCATCTCCCATTTTGCCCATTGCTGAAAAAAATCATTTATTTCCATTTACTCTCTAAAATCATATTTTATCATACATGCACTCTAGATATAATCATTTCACTTATGCTTTTACACAAAACCTTTATGATACCAATCCTTTCCTTCATAGATAGAAAATTAAAAAGTGAAAATTTATGAATTTTTGTGTTTTGGGAGAGGAGCTCGCAAGATACGTCACGTAGTTGCCAATTTGTGTTTGATTGATTAAAACTTTAAAAACTTTAAAAATTCATAACTTTCATATTTCTTATCGGATTTTGCTCAAACTTTCATTGATCTTTTTCCTTTATTTCTTCTGCTTCTTTCAAAACCGACTTAATATCAGGGTTGACTTTTCCTTTAAACTATAACATAAACCTGTATTGTCTAATTCCTCCATCAGATTTCAAGACGTTCACAATTACCACACTAAGTTCTTACCTAAACCTGGCATCGACTGGCTACAAGGCAATGCTCTAAGAACGATACGACTCAAAGAGCCTCAGTGGAAACCAGTCTCAATTCTTACAATAGTTCTAGACTCAACTTCGAGGGCCCACTTTCACAGGAGATGTGGCTTGCCAAAGACTGCTGCCTTGCTACGAAAATATTATGATGGTGAGTGCTCTATTGTGTCAAGACATGCCTGAATATATACTCACCAAATAAATAAAGAGGACACTCTTTATTGTTCCAGATTTTCTTTAAACAGTTAATAAAATATAATAGAATATATTTCAAATGAAAGAAAAGTTTATATTCTAACAACATCGATTAAGATCAAGTTTTGAACTTTCACGCCTGGATGGGCACATGCATTGAATAGAGCAAGTAGCCATTCAGATGCTGATGAGCATTTCCATCTTGTAGAGTCAAATTAAAACAATGAAAACAAAAATCATGAAAAACACTTGAATTTGTGGTTGTGCTTGTCAAAATCATGCAGTCCTGAGACTGCAGTTGACATCCACAGCTCACTCCTTCTCATTGTTTCTCTTTTTTTCACTGTGGAACAACAATGTCTTACAGACATATTCATAATTATGTTCATTAACGTTTGAATGGCCACTTGCTCCATTTTTGCAATTTTCTGTGCCCATCCAAGCGTGAAAGTTCAAAACTTGATCTTAACTGATGTTGTTAAAGTATTAATTTTTCTTTAATTTGAAGTACATTTTATTATATTTTATTGACGGTTTATATGAAAACTTTGAACAATAAAGAGTAACCACTTTCCTTTTGCCGAGTGTATATCACATTGCGCAGAAGTATATAGACTGCAGATGAAAAACTGATTATTTATTCACAATCAATCAACTTTTCATAACAGAATAACATGGTGTCTAAACAATGTTCAATAATTTTATCCCAGATATTCAGAAGGGCAATACACATTGTGCTACAAAAAATCGACTGAGGCCAAATCTCCATGTGTGGTCAAGTCATCATGGTAAAAAAAGGAGAGAAAAGAGAACATAGTCTCTTGATTTATAGAGGCATATTACTTTTTTAAAATGTTCAGTCTTGAACATTGGCATATTTTGAGAAATCACGCAAATATATATACAAATTTTGCTCAATCATAAAGAAATGTCGACAGGCCTTGGGAAATGTTCCTTGGAAAAATGTAATGTTAAATATAATTGTTTGTTTTTTCTCCTTCTTTACATGAATACGTTACCGTACTGTAAATCACATGGTTCGGGTCCGAGTCCCAGCCATGTCGCCAATGTCCTGTGGCAAGACATTAACCTACCTTTGCCACTCTCCACCCAGGTTTAGTAAATGGGTACCTGATAGGAAGGTTGTTTTTTTCCTTGCATGCTTTCAACGCATTAGGACAGCCAGGCTAAAGCCAGTGTAACAGTAGTGCTTTATAGTTAGTGTCCCCTGGGAGCATTATAAATGAAGCTATTATTATACTTATTATCCAACTTATCATAGCCTTCAGTTAGGATTCATACATTAAATTTACTATGAATCATACATTTCCAACATTAAAGTTGGCATATTATATGCTCTAAATGTTGGATGTATTTATTTTGGTGACAACCCTTTTGGTGTAGAATGAAAGGTCTGAATATTATTCTTTTTTTCTCTGTCTCTTTTTAGATTTGATTTATAAATATTTAGTTGAAGTGGATAAGGTTGGCTGTAAAATACTAAGGATGTTTATATGAATTCTGATAAGGCAAGGAATTTTGTTAAAGGTCTTCTTGAGGTTATCAATTCAGTCTTGGTTGGCTGTAAAATACTCAGGATGTTTATGAACAATTTTTTAAGGATGTTTATAATTTTTTAGTATTTGGGGGGCTGCATAAAATACTAATTTACTAAGGATGTTTAAGGTTGGCTGTAAAATACTAAGGAAGTTTATATGAATTCTGATCAGGCAAGGAATGTTTTTTTAAAGGTCTTCTTGAGGTTATCACTTCAGTCTTGATTATGTCGTGAGTTCTGCAACTTATCTAACGTATATACGTGATGTTTACATGCGGTTAATTTATTGTGCATGTAGGTTGATCGGGAGTTGACAGCACCTCCCCGCCCCCCTCCCCTCCACCCGGCAAGAAAATGGAAAATGTTTCCGCTAAACACGACGACAAATAGCGCGAAGTGTGGTGTCCATTCGTTTGTATACTTCCGAAATCAAACTGATACATGTTGTACCATCAGCAGTCTGTTGGGTTCCTTTTAGTCTCGAAATACTTGTTGGATTAATCAAGGCGCTGGACACCCCCCCCCCCCCTTCCCGGCTTGCGCATGAAAGTTGCTACCGTACACCCATTCTCGTGACAGAAAGATTTCAACAATCAAATTTGTTAAAGGTTTTGAACTTAACAACTTTTTCCTTCGTATCATTCATCTCTTTGAGTTTTATCCTTTTATTCCTATTTGATTTTCATGTTATTTAGGCCAAAAGGTTGTTCTAAATTTAAAACAAATCATCAGGAAGGACGCTAACTCTTGAAATATTGCCAAAGCTCTTCTGAATTTGATTATTCGAATTCCCAAAATGAGTTAACGTTATCATGGTTGTTAACTTTGTTTCATTCTCTAGTATAACTTTTCATTTTTTTTTTTTTCATTTTTTTTCCTGATTACTTCTTGAATATTATGTAGCCAAAATTGCAAATTATTTGGTCCCATGATTCATTAATCCATAACTAGGTCCACTTGGACGTATGACTTGTCCCCCTTCAGATGCCCCAAATTAATGAGTGATGTTTAATTCTAACAAAATGGATTTGTCTTTTCTTTATTTGCTAGGTATGTCATCTGGTTTGTCACATCAGTCGTTCATGTTCAATCGTCTGAATGGAATCAGTAGTGCTACGGTTCTCAACCTAACACCACTCTTCTCAGGGCAGCTTTATGATCACGTTGATGATGATAAGATCAGACAAGGCATGTGAGTTACCATGGTTACATGAATCCTCATCATGCACTGTAACATTGATTACGGTAGCAATATGTATATAGAAAATAATCATCGACTACGAGGGCGGTGGGACATACTATCCTCACCGAGGAAAAGATTGTAGACAGGGACTGTTTCCACATTAATGGTATTTGGGGTGATGACTTGTTTTATATCCTCCATCATCAATATATTTAGTAATTTTTCGACGACCTATTTACACATGTATTGGCCTGATCAACTTTGAAGAGTAACAGTAAAATGTGCGATACATTTACCGCCGAGATACAAGGATGTTGAGGCAGATTGTAATGAAAAATAACTATAACTCAAAGTTATGCCCATATTTATTTTCGTCTTTGTCAAATCGAAACTCACTGTTCTTCGCTTTGACTTTGTGTCTCCTTAACATAATTGTAGTAATATCGATTCAAATGCATGAGGAAAATACCAAATAACTTAAGAGTTGTGATTTCTTTTTTAAATTTCATTATGCCTTAAAATACGACATGGGTATGAATTTCTCAAGAAATTTTATTAAAATATACATGTACATGTATTGTGAAAAATAGAGTTGATTTGTGGTTTATTACTACGATTTCAGATACGGAAAGCATATCGATGAATGGATATGGCAGTATGCTGAGTCACGAGGGTATCTAACCAGCTATGGAATCGACAACGGGAGCGGTATGATGGGAACCAGAACACATTGTAAGGTAACCATGGTAACCATAACATCGAAGGAATTTAATATTTATTTGTAATTGTATTAAAAGCGCTCAATAAAAAGGATCAAAGATAAACTTGTTCACCTAAGACTGGAGTATGTGGACGATTGTGCCTGACTCGTTCGTAGAAATCTGTCAGTGTATCAACGTCTTTTGTTGATTAGCATATTTGAATCAAATTATTCATTTTGGGTTATCAAAAGTGAAAAATTTCATTTTTTAATTAATATTGGGACTAAAACTTCTTGCAAAATTCGCAGTGACCTACATAATATAAAATTAACAGATATTAGGTCAAAAATTTATATAGAACTTATGTTATTGCTGAATAAAAAATAGTATACTTTATCTTAGATTTTACAATATTAATGTACTAAATTCGCATTGCTTTGCCAAAAACTTTGCATTATTATTGTGTGCAAGAACAGATCAATAACATTATACTTGCATCGAGCCAGTTTTACGGACCCGTTTTTCATTGATGTGTTTGGATGATGCATGTATTCACTTTGTGATTGATGCTGTAACGATAATTGTATTAATCTGTGTTTTATTTTGAAGGCATGTTTATATCGACCACCCGTCTTACCTCATATTGAACATGGATGGAAACAGAGGGAGAATGAACGGGTAAGAATCAGAATTACTTCCACTATAATAATGATAATAATATAATAATAGCTGTTTCTTATAAAGCGCCTTACCAGTTACAATGTAACCGACCAAAGCGCTTACAGCATTATTACCCCGGTCACTGAATTCAATTGCGTTTCTGCGCAGTACAGTGCACATCCTCCACTCCTCTGGGGAGCGTCAACATTAGAATAAAGAGGAGGCCGCCTACCCCGCAGTGGATCCACGATATTTTGTAAGCATGGTGGGGAGGGGGGGGGGGGAGGGGGGCATTATTCCGAAAAAATGAAAGAAAAGGGGTTATCTATCTTTTTTTTTTTTTTTTTTTATCTGAAACCCCAAAAGAGAGGGTTTCCACAAATTGAGATGTTTTGGGTGTCAATATTTTTTAAAAGGGGGCACATTTTTTAGGTCGTGTATGTAGGGTGTATGCCACTTGGGTTTCAAAAGAGGGGCACGGGCTGGTAGTTCCCCCCCCCCCCCCCCACCCACCCACCCACCTTAATCCACCAGTGGCTTACTCACTAATTGCGAACCTGAAACTATTTTGGTGTAGTACCCTGAATTCTCATAGACATTAACTATTTTGTTGCCTAAAGATAAATACGAAACGCTTTCTGTCCCTTTTTTTTTGTTGTTGTTTTTTTGTTTTTTTTGGGGGGGGGGGGTTGTGATATGCTGTACCAAACAAAGTGGCTGTTTAAATGAGAGCGAGAGGGGGAGAGAGAAAGAGAGAGAAAAGTTTTTGCTATAGCTACAAAATATATACCGGAATATGATGGTGATCACCGCATATCACCTTTGATGCAGGTTTCTCCCAGTGCTCTCTCAGGCTTGTGTGAAGGCAACCACATGCTACATGAATACATTCTCAACTACACCAGAGACTTCCTACGTCATCCACA
Source organism: Heliocidaris tuberculata (assembly GCA_025618425.1). Lineage (NCBI taxonomy): Eukaryota > Metazoa > Echinodermata > Echinoidea > Camarodonta > Echinometridae > Heliocidaris > Heliocidaris tuberculata. The sequence goes on along the minus strand of CM046852.1, from coordinate 27,752,260 downwards.
CCCTGCCAAATGGGCCGCTCTCGATCTCAACGCAGGGCACAGGTATACTCACTATTTTTTTCTATACATAGGACAAAATTTATTTATTAATCTCAACAATTTTACTGAAACATATAAATATAGGACCAGGAGATCAGTTGTGGTAGACCTATTCTGGTTTATACTTTCTTCTCAACGTAACATTAAAGTCATACGTATAATAAAACATATTTATATGAAACATTTGATCTCTTTTCATTAATCCTAACCTTTTGTTTTCTTTCCTTTCAGAAGAGAGATGGAATCAGTCAACCAAGTTGATGATGAATTATCGAAAGTTCTACAAACACTACTGGATGAAGATGAAAACCTTGTAGTGGTATGGATGCAGACGATTCAGTCTATATCATCATTGACAGAAAATCATGTTTATACTGTTTAATCGACTCGATAATTAAAATAACTACTTAAACTTCATTACACTGAATGTAATCAATCGTAGCTCGAAGAAAGTGTACATTCAAAGATTTTAACTAATTACATAATAGAGTTTTAACCACCTGAGATTTTTTCTTTCTTTCGTAAAGGCAACGACTGTATACAGCCAATTCGAACGAAATGGAACAAATTGGTGGAAATCTGCTTTTTACGCTTTCTGGCAAAATGAAACAAATATAATTCATATGCTGATCTACTTATTATTTCTTAAGATGAAGTTGTACCTGGAAGTGTTGGATCAACTTTATAGACTTGTATCAATTTGTGTTTCCTCGGTGCATATCTACATCTAGTTCCTCCTTGGAGATCATGGTAAACCATTCCAGAAGGATCCATCGTATATTGGCAGCCATTATGAGACACTCCTCCCATTCATGTCTGTTACCATGCCAACCTGGATGCTACGTCAGAGGCCTGATGTCTTTCATAACCTGGCTATCAACCAACAGAGATACCTTGTAAGTGTGTCTTCTCGTTCACATTTTGGAGACGCAATCTCCTGATCCTTATTTCTTCTAACTTAATGTGTGTTTTTGTTAAATCTTCATTCTTCTTCTTCTTCTTCTTCTTCTTCTTCTTCTTCTTCTTCTTCTTCTTCTTCTTCTTCTTCTTCTTCTTCTTCTTCTTCTTCTTCTTCTTCTTCTTCTTCTTCTTCTTCTTCTTCTTCTTCTTCTTCTTCTTCTTCTTCTTCTTCTTCTTCTTCTTCTTCTTCTTCTTCTTCTTCTTCTTCTTCTTCTTCTTCTTCTTCTTCTTCTTCTTCTTCTGATAATGATGATGGTGAAGATGATGATGATTTAACTGGCTAGCCATTATGTTGCCATATCTTACAAATAAATGTGGTTTATGGTAGTCTAAAGTATTTTATGTAATTTTAAAAGGTTTTCGGCTACTTTTCGTATGTGGTTAGTTAATAGACATGTATATATTTGATTCATTCATTGTTTAGGTACATGCAGACCTGCATCTAAGCATGAAATCACTGCTTCACTTTCCTCATATTGAGGACGTAAAGGGAGCGCGAGGAGAGAAAGCAGTGAATATCTTCCAGGATGAGATCAGAGCTGATAGAGGTTGTGAGAATGCTGATATACCGATATGGAGCTGTGTTTGTGGAGTCATGAGGGTAAGCTATAAACACACCTACCACCAGGGTCGGATCCAAAGTTTTTTTTTAAGCGAGGGGGCACAATTTTGGGGGAAAATCTCTTGACAAGCAACAATTCATTTGAAAAAAAAGAAGAATTTATCAGATTTATCAGGTGCCTTTTAGGTCAAAAAGGGTGGGGGCAAAAGATTTCATCTAGGTATTTTTTTTTTTTTTTTTTTTTAATCTAGGGAGCACAATTCAAAAAAACTTCTGACAAGCACAATAACAAAAACAAACAAACAAAACACAATCCGATTTCTCACGTGCCTTTTGGGGTAAAAAAATTGAATTAATTTTTTTTTTTTTTGGTGTACTCAAGGTATGCCACAGCGGTTTTAAAATGTTAAAAACATACAACAATGTGAGAGAGATATTGTAATGATGCTGAGCAATAAATACATGTAGACACATTGAGTAGGAACTGTTTAAATCACCAAATGTTCTTTTATTCCAATGAAACTTGTTTTTACTTGTTTTTATTGTGACTGACAGAAACTTCCTGGGAGAGAATTTAGTAATCTTCACAGAGAAATGGCAGAGGCTGGACTAACTCATATAAACAGCTTACATAGCCAAGTAAGTATAACAATTAATATCACATAAAGACCTATGACAGAGAGGGGCCGTGATGTAATGAATATAGGGGATAGTTTTGCACCCGCATGCAGGTATCCTTGACACCCTCTGACCTATGCAATGATCACTGGTCTATCCACAGATCTTTTTTTTTTCAATACAGCTGTACCAATCTATTGTTCTTCTTTTTTTATCCACACTTATTATTCCTCTTAGATACAAGTCATCACACCTTATCTGTTTATATATACTTGAATATGTGCAAGTTGAATATATTGTTCAATGTGTATGTCTTTCCTATAGTTGAACATGTTTCCAGGTTTAATATACATATTTTGTATAACCTTTCAATCTTCAGATATGTTTTTATATTTATGTTGAATGTATTTTTGTGTGTTTCCTTTTGAATATACTTTTTATATGTTTAATATATATTTTTATTTTTATTTTTTATATAAGTTTCTATATTGACTATACTGTTATATGTATATATAAATGTTAAATATAATGTTTGTAGGCCTATATGTTTCCATTTTTATATATTTGTGTATATGTTTCCATGCTCTATATATATTTCTATGCATGTTTTCATGTTGAATGTATTTTTCATATGTTTCCATGTTGAGCATAATGTTTGCACACAGAGTCATTTGGGTGGATCCTGCCACTCCTATCAGACGAACATGTATATCATATATGGATCGTAATTTCAAAAGACTCTGTACATTTCTTTTAATCATCAACATTTAAATAGGTATAATATTATGTTTCTGTGTTTAATATATTTTTGTATTTCCATGTTGAATATATTATGTTTATATATGTTTCTATGTTAAGCATACTAATTTGATACAGAGTCATTTGAGCAAGGTGGATCCTGCCACTCCTACCAGACTACATCATGTATGGATCTTAGTTTCAATAGACTTACACTTTTTTTTATTATTATCAACGCCATTGGGTAATGTTATGATCTACTGTAGATATCATAGATATCACGATTGATGTAATATCGCCCTCTGTAGGTGCATTGTATGTATACCTCACTTTATGAATGCCAGAGATAGATGATGCCATCTAGTAAAGTCAACATGGAGCTGCAAACTCCCCCTGAAATCGTCTGGTGTTTCCTTTAATATTGGCGTGGTGGCAGCGGTGGGATACGAACCCACGCCATGAAAATGACTGGTGACTCAGTGTTCCTTTAATATTGGCGCAATATATAAATTGTGTAAATATTTCCACATTAAATATACTTTTGTATTTCAATGTTGAATATATTTTTCTATTTTTCAATTTTGAACATATTTGAATACAGAGTCAACTGAGCAAGGTGGATACTCAAACCCCGATCAGACGTACATCATGTATGGATCTGAGTTTCAAAAGACTCCTACATGTCTTTATCAATGAAAATGAAAACAAACCAATCAACTCTACAACGAGACGACTGTATCACATGACCTTTCAAACCGTTGAGCTGGATACAATATGGGATCTGGTTATAGATGGTCAATTTAATATCAAACAGGTAAGAAGTAGCAGAAAGCTAATTTTTCCGGTTTGGGTTAAAGCTTAAATATAATCTGACTTTTGGCAATGATGGAAGATGAATATCCACAAATTCACACCAAACTTTGAATCTTCAAGACTGCAAATAAACTGATCTCTGCCAAAAGAAGTTAGTTTATAAAATCTGAATCATGAGCAAAATAAGTTTAATATTTGTTTACTTTCCAAAACAAAATGTTAAGAGGTTGATGTGACTTGTTTTGATTTTTAGCGGAAGTCAGGTGCGACTTTATGTACATGTAACTGTTGATCCGGCTATGAATGGAACTGAGGTAGATACATATATGCTGATATGTAGATGTATGCAGGTCCCATTGAAGCATATGAAATACACTGTATATGAAGGAAGTGTAGAATATAGTGTTATCATAAAATGCAGGCCTCATTGAAGCACAAAATATATATCAAATATATTCATGCAGAAATATAGATCACAGTGGTGGTCCCATCCAAACAGTATTATAGGAATTGCAGTATATCATAGTGTACATGAAATAGTGTTATTATATAATGTAGAGTGTTAATATACATCACAGAGCAAGCCCCACTGAAGCATAAAAAAAACATGGTCATGTACATGTATGTGAATGCTCATGGAACTGTATTATTATTTCTTACAGGTGAAACAAGTGAGTCTATATCAGAGGTTTGATGTATGCTGGGATAAACGAGTGCCCCTACCTTACTGTGTCTGTGATCTTAGTAAGAAAGCTGAAGACTTCACATGATATACTCAAGACCATAAACGAGTGCCCCTACCTTACTGTGTCAGTGATCTTAGTAAGAAAGCTGAGGAAATCACCATCTACTCATGACTATCATATGATCTATGTACATGTATGACCATCACATGATCTACTCCCAACCATCACATGATCTACTCATAACCATCACATGATCTACTTGTATCCCTAGCATTGGAGTCCATAACAAAAGTTCAATGTATGCTGGGATCAACAACCTTTCTGTGCTGGAGACATTACATGATCTACTCATGACCATCACATGATCTACTCATGACCATCACATGATCTACTCATGACCATCACATGATCTACTCATGACCATCACATGATCTACTCATGACCATCACATGATCTACTCATGACCATCACATGATCTATTCACCACCATCACATGACAAAATCAATTCCCTAACATATATAGGGACTTGCTGGGAGAAACAAGCACCTCTACCTTTTTGTGGCTGTGTAGTAAGAAACCTGAAGCTATCACCCAAATTGCAAGAAGGTGGCTGATCCAGGTGCCTTCCTCCCCCCCCCCCCCCAAAAAAAAAAAATCCAACAGTGTCAACATATTGTAGGTAAACACGATCGCAAAGACTTTCAAGAAATAACATATTACAGGATTGCCTATTGTAGTGCCTATAGAAATCATGTCTGGGTTCTGTACATGTACATACAGGCACACAAGGTAGGGGGATGGGGATGTCACACCTTTATAACTCTATCTGCAAGAACAACAATTTCACAATTACTGTTTTTCGATAAATCTTTGCCAGCATAGACAAAGTTTATTGCTTTCAACATAAAAGAAATATATCTTCATTTTCATGTGCAATTTTCTTCAACCATGTGTATAGATTAAATTTGTAAATATTGTATCTATTACTTTATCTCTACATCTGAAATAAAAGACTTCAGAAATAAATACCGGTGTTTTGTTTGTTTTTTACATACATGTAGTAGCAACATAATTACACAAACATGCAGTCTACTTTAGTCCGACACATTTGTGTATTGATAATAATGATTGGCATCAACTTTGTAAAAATATATTCAAAAAATTTCTTTGCACTTTGCAGAGTAAAAAAATCTAGATTTAGCACCTGATAGTCCAGATGTACAAGCAATATCCTACAAGAAGCTTCAAACAGTTTCCTTAATCATAATCATGCCTAAGCACAGAGAGAAAATTCAATGAATTCCTTGACAAGAGGCAATTCTCCATCTCAAGTGAATAATAAATACCTTACATGTAAGTACCATGATACAAATATCCAATTTACTTTTAAACTCATAACAAATGGTAAGAAATAGACAAGTTAAAGACATATTTATTCGCATGATGTCCAAATATTTACCTTTTCCACAATGGCTGCTTTGTCACAATTCACTGTTACATGTATAATGATTTTTAACAGGTTCATTCTTCAATAATATACAACATGTCCAGTGTATGTACATTAAAAATTATGCTATAAAATCTTGTACATTGGAGCTTTCAGGGTAAATCATCTCCAGTAACCTTTGACTTTATTACCAGTAATCTCTCTTTGGAAGACTGCAAACAGATCTCAAATTGGACAACTAAGCCTTTGAAGGGGACAATTCATCAAAAAATTAATGTACATGTATGTACATGTATCATTGGAAGAGAAAAAAAAACTTTAAGAAAAATTTCAACATTGAACAGTCAAAGACCTGAGAAAAAAAGTAAAGTGAACTTTGCATAAGTCGAATCTGTTGGGACCACAACCTATGCAAAATTCAAGTTAGGAAATGTAAATAAAACACATAATTTGCATAGTTCGGTAAAAAAATTGATTTGACTTCAGGAAAGTTCAACTTATGCGAGTTTGAGTTATGCAAGGTTAACTGTATTTAATATCAAGACCTGCATGGAATTCCACTTGTTAGCTCACAAGTTACTTTTACCTATTATTTTAGTGTCACTTCTGAATTAGCTTGTAACATCTCTTTACACCAGTTTGAACATACATGCAGCATACCAGCATGGAACACTAAGCATATAGAGGAAAGGCTTCATGGTGATTTGTCCTCGCAAAATTGGTTCTCAAGATATTACAAAAAGAAAACTATACATGGCAGGCAAAACAGAAAACGTGACCAAAAAATAGATCTGCCATGATCTTTGACGAAAGATACAACCATTATAAATAAAGGGAACATTATTATTTAGCACAATTACATGACAGTATGTCTTCTCCTTATATTGATATAAAAAACAATGTGTGATGGGGGACCTAAAGCTACGCACTTTGTTTCCAGCCGCTAAAAAGTCATTTTATTCAGGGGTTTTTTGCGAATTTCTTTAAATATCTGGGTTTTACATACTCTTAAGTTAGATCGCTGAGAAAATTACGACAAATGTTAATAACATTCATTTTCAAGACTATGTTGATGTCCGTGTCAAATTTTGTTCACAAAATGAAAGGGTCCTAAAGCAGCGCACACGTAATAAATAAATGCAAATCTTGATTTTAAAGCTGACTGATTAATGTGAATTCCACCCCAATTTCCAAATAGTGATAATAATCACTGTACAGTAATATAATAGGGGGAAATTCTTTTTGGCAAATGTAAATGATTTTCTCGTTGCTTAGTCACAGCAGGAAATTGGTGCATTGAACGCGTCGCATTGTGCATATTTGCGGGGTGCGCACCTTTACGACCCCCGCAGCTTTAGGACCCCTTGCCATACATGTATTCAATGGTATCAAGATGCATAAGCATATACTTGTACCACCCACTCCTCCATGAAAGGAAAATATACATGTACATTAACAATAGAATACATTGTAGGAATTTCAAATTTTCAATCAGACATCTTAATACATGTACAGTGTATCTTATTCATATCAATATTCATTGCAGGTACTGGCTCTAAATGTATACAGTAATGCCCACTGCAATACTGTACACTGTGTACGTAGATCTGAATTATTCAGAGTAAATAACTGTGCTCTCAAAAAGATTGTTTCCAAATAATACATGTATTACATGCATTGATATTGATCACGTACCATCCTAATGATCTTAAATGGTATATGTGTTTAAAATGCATTCTATATGTACCATATTATTCCCAAGGGTATACATGTACCCAGGTTAATCTATGACCCCGTTCTCACTCACTTTGAAAGTGGACTTTTGGAGCGGTCTATCTCAGACCCGTTCCTCAGGAACGGTTCTTAGGTGAGTGTGAACGGTCAAAGTGGTCCAGGAAGTGGTCTTCTGGACCGCTCCAGAAGACCACCTCGGGGAGGTGGTCTTGAGGAACGGGTCTTATTAAGAGCGGTATGGACCGCTCTAAACGTGCAATGTGAACGAAAGCGTACTTCAACCGGAAGTGAGCTATAGTGACGTTCCGCGCGGAAAAAAAAGCAAAAGCAATCGATCGGGCAGCCGGCAGGCACGCTACGGTACATCAGTTTGTATTCCGCGCGAAAAATTTGACCCGCTGACCTGAGCTGCCATAGCAACAAGGCCCCTTTGAATCGTGGAGCGGTTTGAGCGAGAAAAACTGCTCGGAGTGTAAACGCTAGCAAACCGTTCCTCAAGACCCGTTCCTCTGGAGCGGTCTAACTAAGACCACTTTCAAAAGTGAGTGAGAACGGGGTCTATGTTTGTTTAGGTCTCTTATTAATGTGATATGTAGGTCTCATCATTTGTAGTTTTCTTTTCCTGGATTCCTTTTTCAACTGTTGTTTCTTCATTTTCCTCAGAGCTGCTTTCTCAGGATCAGCTACGGCCTGAAAACAAAAAGCAAAAAAAATAAAATAATAAGTACATGTAATCCATTCAACCGCAACTCTGTCAACATTATCCTTTAGTAGTATGAACAAGAAGGGAAGGTTGAGTTATGGGAAAGGTAAAAAAAAATAAAATGTGAGCTTTCTCATTCTTTGTTAGTTTGGAAGATTATCATAGTAGAAAAGTCCCCTATAAAGGATTGCTCTTCAAATGCCCTCAAATTCAATATGACAAGAAACAGCTGAAATGTTTGGGCCAAACATTTGTGTGTAGTCCCATATACACGTTTCTGTGTGCAGTGCATGTGACTCTCAGAAGGATTGAGTCAATTTCTTATCATTTTGATAATTCCAAAACCTTACAGCATACACCAATTCTTATGTACTATGTAATCAACCTTTCCCATTTGCTTTGAGACAGTTTATTTCACAATTCAATCTAATGACCAGAACTGAAGTTTGGAAACAAGCTCTTATTTAATACTAATATTTATACACAATACTAAATAGTATTCATGAGAACAGATACTTTAATTAAAAAGAGGAGAAAGAAAGGAGGAGAAAAACAGGTAGAGAGCAGAAATAGAAAAGAAGTAAAAAATGAAGAGAAGGTGAAACAGGAATAGGTAAAGGAGACAGGAAATTGGAAGAGGAGAAAGGGAAAGAGAATCAGAAAGAGAAGGAGAAATGGAAAGAGAAGGAGAAAAAGAAGATACTAAGTGTATTGGAAGAAGTGAATGAGGACTGAAATCTTTACCTCTAGAGCTCTCTTTCTCTTCCTTGCCATTCTTGTTTCATTAGAGTCTCTTTGTACTGCTGCATAAACTTCAGAGAATACATCTAATCCAACCAGACCCTTCAACAGCTCAAGGACCTCTTGGCACAATGTCTTTAGTTCAGGATCTAGTAAACAGAAAAATACAAAGATAAATAACTGATCTGAACATGACTTGTCATATACAAAGTCTAAGCTTAAAGGATGCACCAATGTTGTTAGAGTGAAATCTAACTCAACAAGTTCTCATATGATAATATAAATTACAAGTCTCTCTTATTACAAGGTACATGTACTGTTGTCCAGATTTCAAGAGTATAACTTGCAATATGTACCTGTACATGTATGTCTACAATATATACATGTACATGCATTTTGAAATGCATGAAATTGGCTACAACTACAATCATATGGAAACTTGTTATAAGGAGCTATAGAATAACGAGATTCCTGATATAACAAGATAGTTTTACTGGTCCTGTCTTTATGTTCTTTGTTTTTTTAACCATGATATAAAGAGATTCCTGATATAAAGAGATTCCTGATATAAAGAGATTCCTAATATAAGAAGGGAATTTCAAAGGTCCCAAGGTCCTCATTATTGTGAGTTTCCACAGGGTATAATATTTCTGCTACAACCCTGAATCCCCCTACTATACAACAAACTCAAAAGTAGATGACTCTTGATAAAGCAAGAAATATAATTTACATTTTTTAAACAATAGTAGCCTGCATTCATATATGTAAAAATGCACATATCTCTTCAGGTCCACCTTCACTTGTCTGTTTTATGACATGTGATGTAAATGTGTTTTCTGAATTGATGTTCTGTTATGCCAACGTCCTCTGGGCTAGATGCTTGGAATTCAACATGGCTACTTTACCAGTGAGACCAGTGTTCTGAGCAGTTATTTTCATACTCTCCCGTACAGCCTGAAGTTCAAGGAATGTGGGAAAACTGTTGAGGATCTGAACAGCGATACTTACCAGCCTGAGCTGACCTGTCATTGACCTCTCTTCCTACTACATGGAGCATGCTGGGAAGGTATGGTTGAAGTGACCCTTGACCTAGATCTAAAGCTGTAGCAGCCATCCATTTGATAACTGACATCCTCTTGAGTGTTATCTGAATGAAATATTCAAATAAATTAAAATTAAAATTTACATTCAAATTTAACATTTGCATTCAATTTAAATTCAAACTTTAATTTTGTTTAAATTCAAATTCAATTTCAAATACAATTTTAACATTTGCCTTTAATTTGAATTCAAACTTTAATTTTGTTTGAATTCAACTTCTAATCCAAATTCAAATTGAAATATTCAAATTTAAATCTAATTTAAATCCAACTTCAATTTTTGTTTAAACTCAAACTCAAATTCAAATTCAAATTCAAATCCAAAATCAATATCAAAATCCACATTCAAAAGCAAATCAAACAATTGAAATAATCGCAACTTCAGGATTATCATCAGTATTATACATGAAATGCATGTATCATCATTGGGCTAACCTTTTAGGCACAAGTTATGATGATCCAAAAGCCAAATTCTAAAATGAATCAAAATTACCTTAGGTGTCTTTGCAACCTCAGTAGCAGCTATTCTGCTCATTCTCTTCAATAAAAATGATATACTGAGTGTTTCATCTGTTCTGTCCATCTTCTCTTCTTCTTCTTCATCCTTCTCTTCATCTTCTATCTCTTCTACGGCTTGAGGAGGGTTTAATCTGCGTACCACTTTCGATATGAAGATCAGATTCTTGATCACCTGACAATAAGTCAACAAAGAGAACATGTCACCTTAGATATTTGAACTATGTATCGTCATATAATATACATGTAAATACTGATCCTCAAAGGGAATAATAATAAAACTCAATAGAAATTGTCTATTGAGTTTTATTATTCCCTTTCTACCAAAAGTAATTTAGCTTCTGACATCAGATATTACATGTTTTTTTCTATCTCTCTCTCTCACATTAAAATGTACTATGTCTATACTCCTCTCAAATGCACTCTGACTTAAGTTATTGAAAACTAATTTGGTGTAGGAGTGCAAGAAGACTTGACAATTACATCAACAGCTTACTATGAAAAAATAAGAGAATATTTACCTGCTGCGCCAGCTCCTTAGTAACCATGCTTGAGTTGAGCTGCTTACAAAACTTGTCTGCCAATCCCATCATCCTCTCTGCGAGGTTGCCATGGAGATACTCCATCTTCTTGCCTACAATGCCTTCCTGTTGTTTAGCATCGACCCCTCCAACTCTATCCATCTCTTGCTGGATTTTCTTCTTCTTTTTCTTCTTCTTCTTCTGACTCTCGGATGCGGGAGCGATCGAGGGTGCTTCTGATGGACCACTGTCTGTTACCATGGCAACCAGATGATGCGGTTGCCAAGCGGCAAAGAGTTCTCCAAAGAGCCTTGCAGCCATCAGTCTCACCCACGAGTGAGGGTGAAGGAGGTGGGACTCCAATGATTCTACAACACAAAGGAAATTGTAACAATATGAAAATTACTGTTTGATTCACAGGACTCAATTGGGGGATTTTCTTCAGAAAGGTTTTGATAATTAGATGCCATTTTCATAATTTAAAAAAAAAAATCATGAGTTCTTTTTCTCTTGTTTTGTTATAAAAGAAGTAAACTAGTCTAACTTACAATTCATCTTTTTCAATGGAAATTGAATTACTATCATTTAGTCATTTATTATCTACACGAAAAGGAAGCAGGAAAGTGACACATTTATACAGTTTACGTAATAACAATTATAATAAACCGTTCTTCTATAGCAAATATCACGTTATGATATAACGTCCCTATGTGCTTCCAAAGGGTTTGGATATTATTACCCTGGCTTTAGCTCCGGCAGCCGTAATCAGCGCACAGTGCATTTCAAGGAATAAATCCTGCCAGGTACACATTAAACACCTGGGTGGAAAGTGGCAAACTTGGATTAATGTCTTGCCAAAAGATGCTAGTGCCTGGCTGAGATTCAAACCTTCAACCCTTGGATTGAGAGTCAAGTGAATGAACCACGACACCTCCAAAATGGTGCCAAATGGTGCCAGATCCAAAAATAAAGGTACACATGTATAAAACAACAGCCTGAAAGAGTTCTAGAGTTACAATGTACATTTCAACACCTCTGAAAACTTCATTCTCAAAATTCATTTAGAGTTAGATTGTTGAAGTGTCCCATGTTTACTTTGTTTGGAGATGCAGTGGGTTTGACTGCTTATGTGGAGCTGACACAGAGTGAAAAGTTACTTACCCCACATAGACGTGATGATTTCAGTTTGATCTTTGTAGGTAGCCAGCTGACATTGTTTAGTGATCTTACACAGAGCTGACATGACATGAAACATGAGATGATCCTGAGCTTTGACTTCATTCTCCTCTCCAAGTTCCTCCTTAAAATAAAAATAAAAGAGATTGATATAAAACAAATATCAGAGAAAACATATTGTTATCTTCACCATTCTCTTATTCAATAACAAAATTATATTGGCAATGATACCACACACATTCTGACTGGACTTTTCAGCAAAATGATGAATAAGACCATCATGACGATGATGAAGATGATAATGATGATGATGGATTCTAGGACAATTAGCCCCCAGACAATACCCCCCCAGGACGATTACCAACTAAGACAATAACCCTCCAGGACAATGACCCCCCCCCCCCCCCGGACAATACAATGACCCCCAGGACAATTACTGGGGGGGGGGTAATCTTCCTTGGGGGAATCATCTTGGGGGGTTATTGTCCTTGGGCGTAGTCGCCCTGGGGAAGGGGGGGGTGTAATTTTCCCCGAGATACATGTCCAGGGGGTAGTTCTCCGGATGCTTGATGATGATGATAATGTTGTCAACATGTATAAGGGTACTTGGTTGTAGGGAGGGGTTAATTGTCCCGTTTTAATGGTGTACACTGTACTTGTAAGACTAAGAGATTTTTCTTTAAAATCTGGTTTGGTAGTTCTGCTACACATCCTCTGGTGACAACTGCCTTGCAGATAAGTTCCAACACTCTAGAAATCCCAATCTTCACCCGTGGACACTTATACCTAACCCCAAACCCAATTGCAAACCGACCCCTGACCTTCTTCTTTTGACAGAATATATCCCAGCGCAATGTCGCCAAAGTGAAGTCAGATCATCACTTTTTCTGTTAGGAAATTGGTAATCATTGGTTAATTGTCGGGAGATTATTAAAGTAGTCCAGGGGCTATTGTTCAATATACAAATTTTCTTGAATTACGTATATCCCTTCAAACAGAGGCAATTAATATTTGTACATTGCTATTACCTCCAGTAAGTTATCTGGTTTGATGATATCACTGATGACTGGTAGGACCTGAGAGAGTCGTCGATTGAAATCATCTTTCTCTGCCTCTACAAAGATGGCAGTCAGCTGGGCAGCTAATCTCTGATGGGCAGGCTTGGTGTCCTGTAACCAGTGAAGTGTAATGTTGAACAGCTCATCACGCTTCTCCAAACTTAGCTGCAGGAGAGATATTACACACAATATCAAGACATGGTTAAGACATGGTTAAGGCATACGTGCATTAATATCATACATGTATCTTCTTTCTTCGCTTCTAAGATAGCAGTCAACTGAGCAGGCTTGGTGTCCTGTAACCAGTGTAGTGTGATGTTGAACAGCTCATCACGCTTCTCCAAACTTAACCGCAGGAGAAATTGATAATAATAATACTAATCATTTACCATATCAGACATCTGAGCAATGCAATTTTTACATTTTATTGCCCGGCTTTGACAAGCCAACAAAATTGCGGGCCGATAAATTGTTTATTGCCCGGTTTCGAAAGTCAATGGGATTTTGCGTGTTCAATAGCGGGCAATAAACTGTATTTTTTACAATATTTCCCAGTTCGCTCTAGATGTCTGATTCTGTTAATAATAATGATATGGACTGGCTACTTTCGGGGGATACAACATTAATTGCCCTCACTAGAATCGTATTCTAGAAACTATTCTAGTTCAGGCAATAAATGTTGTATCCCCCTCAAGCCCAGTCCATATTGTATTATTATTTATATAGCGCTAATATCCATCACGCTGTGATGCTCATGGCACTCCAACATTATTATCCAGGTGATAGTCAAGCCAGCGTAACTAACGCTCAAGCATATGAGATACCCATGCACACCTGGGTGGAGAGTGGCACATGTTGTTTAACCTGTTGACTACTGGATTCTCTCAGTCCCATAGGCTTAATACAGGAACCACCAGGTTCCAGTAGACAATAGGTTTACGTGCAACATCACAACACGGTTCACACACATTTTGTTTCAATCTAACCTGATAAAAATTGAAATTACACCAAATTTTCACATTGTTATCAACAATGCAGGTCCCAATATCAACATTTTAGCATGTTTCTTATACTGAGACACAACACTCATACAATCAAATAAAAGAATATTTGAGAGATAAACAACCTTATCTAACAGAGTGATGAGAGCCAGAGCAGTCAGCTTTCTACAGTTTGCTGAGTCATCATTCACTAGCCTTGTTGCCATTGGGATGTAGAACAGACCAGCATACTCCACAAGCAGTTTCTGAAAAATAAAAAAAAATTAAAAACTTGTTATCAAGATTGCTGCTCATTATTGTTCGAAATTAATTCATTTTATGAGTCAATATCAATTTATTTAACTGCATCTTTATATTGATAATGATAATATAACAAAGCAGGTCCCAAAGTAACACGATCTGTTTTACTGCTGCACTAAAAAACTTTCCATAAAATACTGACTTTTGACAATGAGGTGAATTTGCATATTCCTGAAAAGGACCTAAAATCAAAATGAATATGACTGTGTCTGCAATATTCCTCCATGGATGGACAACAAAACATAACACTCGAGAGGTGGAGGCCTAATGAGACTTACCTGAGGAAAGGATGAATAGATCGTTGCTAACATCTCTAAGGCCGATTCTCTCCCTGATTCCACGCTGAAACTCAACTGCTTCACATAGAACTCTAGATGGCGCTTTAACTTCTTGCCAAGAGGGTAGTCCAACAGAAACTGATGCATCACCTGTTGAAGGCAAATATGACCATACGTATATTTTTAACATCATTTGAGCAGCAGTGAACCAATTTGATTGGAATATTTCAGACTCTTTGGATAGGCACTATTGATACATGTATTGGCTATTGTTCTCAATTGCACACAATTTACATGTATTTAAAAAATGCATGGTCTCCTTTTCATGACTATTTTGTGCATAAGGTCTGTAAACTCCTGTACCATCTCCCTAGCCAGAGAGCTTAGCCCCTGCTTTTTTTTCCAGGGCTAAAATAATCCCGTACTATCATGGAGTTAGCCCACTTTGGTAAAATACAATGCAAACAGAAAGTGGGCTAAGCTTAGTCCCGTTCTAACGGTGGGGCAAATCAAGGATTTAGCTCCAATGATATATGTAGTACAGGACTACGCAAAATTTTGCAAGTGTAAAAAGCATATAAACAACCATACTGCCAATTTGTCAATCTTAACCAGTTGATTACTGCTTTCTTAGATTTCCCTATGTTTAATCCAGGAACCAACTCATTCTTGTACATATAGGCAATTATTTAATGCGAGTAACCACCAAAAAAATCTTTCAAAGTCATGAAGAGTGATTTCAACTACAATCATTCTTGAATAACCCTTCAAATAAGTGAATACATGAATGGAAGAAGAATGAAGATGATATTCTTTCTTTTAAACTCATCTCTAAATATTAAGCACTTTTCTCAATAAAGTTCTATTAAAAGAAACTGTTTTGATGGACTTGGGCCCTTCTACCTCTCATGTATTCAATTCATTATTTGTTGTGATTATATAACCTTGTAGTTTTGTTGACCTACCTGCCTACACTGTAACCTCACAGAGCTCGATTGTTGCGTGATGGACAGCTGAGAGATTTTACCCATGATGCCGTGAATCTCTGGAGCTACCAGCTTACGGGTCAAGATGGCCTAAAACAAACAATTCAACAAGGTTCTTGCATGTTCGACTGCAGATGTGCATTATATCTTATTTTGATTGACTTTCATT
Organism: Heliocidaris tuberculata; assembly: GCA_025618425.1. Lineage (NCBI taxonomy): Eukaryota > Metazoa > Echinodermata > Echinoidea > Camarodonta > Echinometridae > Heliocidaris > Heliocidaris tuberculata. Next base: position 27,736,113 of record CM046852.1, on the reverse strand, counting down.
ATATGCTTTAATACCTTTCGATCAACCTCTATCTCTTGTTTTCTTTTACTCTCCCATCACTTCTTTACCCTCTTCTATTCTAAACACCTTAGTATTTGAATCAATTATCTATATTTGTTGGTTTTGCTATGAATATGTTTTTATCATGCATTTCAACAATGTAAATTCCTGGGTAATTCAGCAAATGTGAACTTCTAGTAAAATAAATACCATTTCAATATGCCAGTCCGTAATTAGTTCATAGCACAAAATGACCCAGAAATGACCCTAATATGTACGGACACGCGCATCTGTTTTGGAAGACGCGCAACTTATCTAACATATACTGTACTGTACATGTAAAATCATAATGGTGCGCTCATCATGGTGCGCACATGTGACCTGCCACCTCAAAACCTACAAAAATCGCACGAACCACAACGTAGCAAACAGCCCAAAATAGTAAATTTGCTTGGATCAGTCGATTTTCTGTTTTTGATAGAAATGGGTAGTTTCATTATCATTCTATCATGTCTCAAGTTTGTGAGTCGTAATTCAACTTAGAAATATGTTTTTGGGGCATCTTAAAATGACTCCTTTTTTTTCACCTGTCGAGCTAAAAAATCGAAATCGCCGAAATTTGCTGTTGAAATACTTTCATTCAATGCCAAATTACTACTTTACCTCTAAGGGTTTAAATTGATTTTTGGAGTGAGTAATGAATAGGTCCTCCTCGAGCAGCATGCCAAAATTCAGCCTAATCTGATAATTCCTTCATACCGGTTGCTATGGCCATTTGAATACCCAGTTTTACTTGGTCATACACAGAGAGTGAAGGTTTAGCACTCTTTTGTTCCGAACTTAAATGGCCATTTTCTATGAATAGGAGTAATTGATTGCTGGTTACATACAGATTCTGAATGTGATATTTAAAGGTGTTATCATTGAGTAAACTAGGCAAGTGATATACCATTGGAAAGCTGAGAATCTCTACTTTCAGAAAATGTATAAAACAAAAGAAATAATTTTGGCAACTTATTGTAGGTTTTGAGGCGTCGGGTCACATATGAAAGCGTATAAATGTCAATTGTACTCGGTACAAATGACCTCTATCTACACATGCGCAAACTGTAATTACGAACTGGCTTATTCAAGTCAATTCAAAACAAGTGAATGAGTAAATTACGCAATGCGTAATAAATGTCCCCGCCGGAAGAGCAGATCTGTGGAAATTAACTAGCCTGAACCTTAAAACTTCAGTGAAAAACTTTAGTGAATAAAATAATAATGTTACTGCATGCAAAAGAAGAGAATACCAACAATGCATGTATACAACTGAAATATAAAACATGAAAACATTATGAACCTTCAGCCATTTTGAATAAATTTACATAAATTCGCATGAATAATGAATTTCAAAATTCTGTGTAGAAGTTTGGAAGCCCCCACCCAGCCCTATCAGATAAAACAATCGGAATCAAAATCCGATGTGAAATAGAGGAGAAGTAGCATTTTTCGTCAATTTTGAATAAATTTGCATAAATTTGCATGAATAATGAATTTCAAAATTCTGTGTAGAAGTTTGGAAGCCCCCACCCAGCCCTATCAGATAAAACAATCGGAATCAAAATCCGATGTGAAATAGAGGAGAAGTAGCATTTTTCGTCAATTTTGAATAAATTTGCATAAATTTGCATAATTAATGAATTTCAAAATTCTGTGTAGAAGTTTGGAAGCCCCCACCCAGCCCTATCAGATAAAACAATCGGAATCAAAATCCGATGTGAAATAGAGGAGAAGTAGCATTTTTCGTCGATTTTGAATAAATTTGCATAAATTTGCATAATTGATGAATTTCAAAATTCTGTGTAGAAGTTTGGAAGCCCCCACCCAGCCCTATCAGATAAAACAATCGGAATCAAAATCGGCCAAGAAATGACGGAGAGGTAGCATTTTCTAACATTTGAGCACACACGGACAGACGGACGGATGGACGGACACACACACACACACACACACACACACACACACACACACACACGCACACACGAACGGAGCCCGTTTCATAGTCCCCTCGCGAACTTCGTTCGGCGGGGACAAAAATTACTCTCATCTAACAAAATGGAACTCCTCTCTGCCTCTCTGTGAATAATCCTAAAACTGGCGAAATTAGACAAACACTGAATTTTTTCTTCTTATATTGACATTCTAAATCACCTCTCTAGTTTATTGAAGAAAAAAATATTTACATAGGTCTATTATATTCCTTATTCTTGTTTGTATACTTTGTTTTATGTTTATTGTATATTATTATTGTACATGATTTTCTACTTATTATGTAATACTTATGTAAAAATTAATTTTATTGTATTTGTTATTAGAACGCAGAAATAAAAGCAAACAAACAAACAAACAAATATTTCTTTAAAATGTTAACAATATCTATTTATGAATATTGATTTTGGATACATGATTTTTCATCAGAATAGTGAAGCAGTAAACAAACACATCATCTAGAGGTATCATGGTCTAGTGGATTGTGGACTGTGAATCAAATGGTTCGCGGTTCGAGTCCCACTGCAGCACTAATGTCCTATGGCAAGACATTAATCTACATTTGCCACTCTCCCCCCCAAGTGTTAAACGGGTACCCGGTAGGATGCGAATGTCATTGTGACTGGAATAGTATATGTGCACCTGTAAAATGACCGCCATACTGGAATGCTCCCTTGTGGAGTGAAGAATGTGCACTATAAGTGCAGCAGAATCGTAACTTGATCCAATGACCGGGGTAATAATACACTGTAATGTGCTTCGATCAGTTACTAACTGGAAAGGCGCCATATAAATGCAGGTATTATTATCATTTATTATCTGTTTGGAGCAGAAGGGCATTACCTCTGTGTTAAAATATATTGAGTTAATGCCCTCCCAGCTCAAAAAAAAAAAAAGAGACGATATAACTGTTGCCAATTTGAAGCAAAAAGGTTAATTCAAGAAGCTTAGAGATCTTACCTTAAGCATAGTGAATGCCGTAGCTTGTCTGGTGTAGTCATGTATATCTTCCTCAGCGTAGGCAAGTAAAACTTGTAACTGCTTCTCACTGATGCTATGTTGCTTCACATCACGAATCAGGATTGTCACCGCCTACAAATAATCATTAGAAGAACATCTTATTAATGGTACATGTACGTATGATGCTTGATATCATAGATTTGTACCATTGTTTCAAATCATAATACAGTCATCAAATTCACTTCTGTGGTAAAAGGTTTGATCATTAACTACAAGCATATTAATTACAGTACTCTAAAAAAAAACATCTGAACAAGGCTAACAGCATTTTAATATGTTTTGAATTAGTAGAAAGTAAATATGGAGAATTGTCAATATTGACAAAAATAATGACTTGCCAAGAAAAAAAAATAATAATATAGTAGGTAGTAGAATTAATTTACCTTGAAAGTGACAACCATGAGTTCAAAGTTATCCCCCTTAGCAGCGCCCACCCTGGCATGTTTCCTGAGTAGCTTGAACAGAGACTGGGTTAGCTGCTTCATCAGGTTGGACATTGAGGGCAGCGGGTAACGTAGCAACCAGCACAAACATCTCAAAGCACAGGTGATCACCTAAAAAAAAAAATAGTCAGGGTGGTTTACATCAGCCACAAGGTTCATACATAAATACATTACATTTTTAACTTGATACATTTATAAGGTAAAACATCCTCACTGGCATCCATAGTTTCCAAAGAGAAATTTGACCAATAACCTGGGGTGGTATTCTGAAAATTGTTATAACTTTTGTTGTAACTTTTGTTGTATCTTCCGGAGATAATACCTCGCTAACAAAGGATAAAATAATTTTCAGAATACCAATTATCTCATGATATTATCTTCAGCACGCATATGTAAATTAGGATTATGCGCAGAGTGAACAAAGATACAACAAAAGTTACAACAAAAGTTACAATTTTCAGAATACCAATTTTATCTTAACTGTGGAGATACAACAATATTAGAGATAAAACAGTTTTCAGAATACCGCCCCTGAAGGCAAAGACTCCAAATGGAAACATTTTGATAACACGTTCGAATTTTAGATCTTAAATTAATAATCATCAAAAGGAACTGAACTTGATGTGCAAGCATTTAGGAAGCTTGATATCAAGTGAACTTAAAATCAGAAGAGAACATGTCAATAACATTTATTTTCTTTCAGAAATGGTTTTAGTAACAGGTTGTTCAAAATGAGCCTAGCACACTTTTGCACAACATACAATTTACATTTGATAAAATTAATCCTACATGAATGAATAGCATCTTACACAGATCATAAGCAAACACAAAGAGAAAATGAAAGTTGTCAATGCACTTCAATCACACCTTTTTTTTATAATCTTACCCTTGTATGTTGTGACTCCATAGACCTGTATAAGATGCTAGTGAATGGATCCAACATGGCAAGGTGCTGGTCGTTACTTGATACAAACTTTGACCTCTTCAAACTCATATTCAACAGCTAGAGAAAAGAAGGGGAAAATAGCATCTATTTGATTAACAAAGCCACTGAAAACATATCAAAGATACCCATAGGCATATCTTCCATTTGAAACATAAAAAGCAGTGATTAAAAAAAAAACATCTGAATCAAACACAAAAAGAATGTTAAATAGAATATGAAGTAGATTAGCTGTGCCAAGGAAACTCTACATTATAATCAAGCTTATTCACAAGCCTATCCTCTTTTTAAAACATAATTGTTGGGTAGAGAATTGATAAAACAATAAATTACAACTTCATACATAGTTTGCAAATGATATTCTATTAAAAGCTCAATATTTACTTTTGATTATATGTACATGTACAGTACAATTTATTATTTCATAATTAAAATAAAATGAACGCACAATGGAACAAAAAGGTTAATAAAACAGAAGACAAAATTTTAAATCTTTGGATCACTGTATCAATAAATCAGATAGAAATCAACATAGACATTCACCTGCAAACCAAATTCAATGAGTAGATGTATGTGTGTCTTGGTACTAGTCTCAGGTACCAGACCCGCTCTAGTTGGTGCAGCAGGTAAGAGGTATGTACTAGCAGGTCTTTCACCAGGCTTCAAGGGCTCTTTCTTCTCATTCCTAAACATAAGATATACATGTCAATATGACGGTCACTGATAAATCTGTGTTAAGTATAGACTACATGTACATATTCAGACCCACTGCACTTGATTTCAGTTTATTGAAATGATAACACTGTACAATCCATGGCCAGTATTCATAAAAATCATACAAACTTTAGTCCAGGTTTGGGATGTACATTTAATATACATGTAATATAAAGATTGTGAAATTGGTACATGTATGTACTAGCATTTTTTCATAAGGCTTCAAGGCATATACATGTAATTGTACCATAATATAATGAACCAGTGATGTCATATTTAAAATCAAATGTCAGCATCTAAAGATCAATGACCAGAGTTTATTTATGGCTGTCTGAGTATTTCTGTGTACTCCCTTTAATATCACTACTACTACATGTACTATACAAATACAATGTATATCAAATGAAGAAGTGATCTTAACATATAATAAATACATGTACATATACATGTAACTGGAGTTGCTTTTGGGGTTCTTTGGAATAAAAAAGACTCACTTTGTAGGTGGTTTCAGAAGAGGAAGGGTCTCTGATGTCAGTCCATGGATGAAGATTAGCAATGCCTCCTGGGATATCCCAGCATTCTCTTGGAGACCTATCGTACAACGACGCAGCATCTCTCGGACTCGGTTCACAGCACGGTGGCTGTGGGAAGTATCAAGGATCTACAGAAAACAATATCAATTGTAATTATGTATTTTCAGTGAAAGTCAATGATATAATTTTACATGTGACTTAATCACATAGCAATATGATATGCATAAATGATCGCACACTAACCTCCGCTTTTCCACACAATATGTGCACTGTAAGGACGGGGGATCACAGTTTAGTTCCAAAACATGCTACATACACAGATTTTTAAAAAGTAATGAATTAATGCATTTGTCTTTTTTTTTTTTCAAGAATTGATGTTATAATCCCATTACAGAGTAGTACAAAAGGACCAAGTTTCACTGCAGATTAATATTGCAAATAGAATTTAAATCCTTGGGGTTTTATCTCAGAACTTTAATAGTTTTATGAATGTAGCATAATTTGGAACCAAACATTTATATTGTTGAGTGAAAGAAAGGCACTAACTTTGTGTTCAATCATATGACTTTACATCAATCTTGCTCTGAGCAGATGACATGTCATCTCACCTCTTTCAAAGGAGTAATCAACCTTGTGATTGACCCCTGACCTACGAACTTGGACACCACTTCATAACAATCATACGCCTTGATGCTCCGAGCTTCAAACAGCTTTCCCACAATGCCTTCCACTTCCTTCTCTTCCGACACAGCTCCAAAGAGTTCTTGATTGAAGACCTGTAAAAGAGAAATTGCATTTAAAAATCTGTTTCAATCTGATTTCAATTCTTAATCCCTTCTGGCCACAAAGTTTATCGATTCAGTCAAAATCTGAATTACATTCTTTGTTTTATAGTTGGATGGAGCACTGAATGGCTCGAATGGCAGCAATCTTCATAACAATTAAGATACAAGGAGCGTAATAGATAGTTTGTGTTACAGGGTCCAGGGCTGTGTAACATAAAGCTTTAGATTGATCATACAATTGATTTTTACAATCAGTCCCATTGACTACAATGTACAATCAATCGTAAAAATCAATCATAAGATCAATTTCAAGCTTTATGTTACAGGGTCCAGGGACCTGTAACATAAAGAGATAAATCAATCTTACGACTGATATCAATCGTAAGTCTATGGCAAACCATGTATTGAAGAGTTACAATTGATCGTAAGATTGACTGTATCTCTTTATGTTACAGGCCCGGTCTGATAATGACACAATACATGTAGAAGTGATAAGAAGAGCACTGTCTGGTTATACCTGTATGAGGGAGTCTAAACAGGAATCCAGGTCACCACACGTCAGCTTGGGTGAGATGTTCTTGAGCAACAGGTGAATAGTAAAACCAAGTACATGGAGCTGTAAAGAATCAAGACAAGGATAAGTGATTGTTATGTAGACGTACTCTGTGGCATTTATAGATACTGTATATTTATGAATTATATCATCTAGCCAAACTAGTATAAAATATCATTCTATATTCCAGAACCTGCAGAAAATCAAATACAGAACACTTTGTATATAAGGACATATTTTGTAGCATTCATTTTTTTTTAAATTCCATATTATCTAGCAGAACTGCTATCAAATAGCCTTCTTCACTCCATATGTAAGCCAAGTCTGAATCTCAGTTCAATATGAAAGCAAACCAATCAAACTAATTAGGACGACCATCATTTGAGATCTTTCCCCTTCAGAAAAGATGATTGTGGCTTCTATATTAATTAATGCCATGCATGGTGAAGGCAAACGACTATACACACTGCTATGCACATCAATTAAATGACACATCTAATTAACGTTGGTGTTACAGATGTGCATCAATCTCACATGATTATTTACATCTGAGACCGACCTTCAACGTCACCATCCGAAAGATGTGACTGAGATTCGAACATGAGTCCGATCAGAGTCAGTTTGTAAGTGAATGCAGACAGCTGACCGTTGACGTTACCACTAGACCAACTCCTGGGCCCCGTTGCATAAAATTTACCATTAATGGTAAGTCTGCTATTAATGGTAACTACCATGGTAACATCACTCAACAGCCAATCAAAATCAAGGTTTCCATGGGAGTTACCACTGATGGCAAAGTTACTGTTAATGGTAAGTTTTATGCAATGGGGCCAGATCCCTAAAGTTAGTACATAAATAACTTTTGAAGCCCTGCTTACCTCGAATCCTCTTGTAAGACTGGTTCTAAGCTGCTTGAGGATCAGACCAAAGTATTTCACTCCCAGCGAGTCTAAGATCTTCACCAGGGTATCCCTTGTGATGTTACGGACATCCATGGCACGGCTACGGAGCATCTGACAAACCTTCAATAGCACACTGAATGTCAAAGAACATTTCCGTCATACATTACACTTTTAAGCAACTCCCAAAACAATGCTCAACCATTATAACTAAAACTCTATTAGGATATGTCCCTAACTTGTATGGAATATTGATGGATAAACAGAGAAATTGGAATTTCATATTGCATTCAATAGCAAAGTGAATAACAGATAGGGCACAGATATTGGTCCATGTACATGTACTTCCTGCATTAAATGTTTAGTTTGATGACATCTAAAGCAGCAGGGAATATTTAAACATAGTTTCCAGCACAAAAACTATTCATACCTGTACAGATGTTGGCCCATAGGTTCTTTTGGTAGTGCTTGAAGCAGTGTAATAACATTTAAAGGGATAGTTCACCCTGAAGATTACTTGAGTTTAAAAAATGCAGAAAAAATAAAGAAAAATATTAGCGAAAGTTTGGAGAAAATCCGTTAAAGAATAACGGAGTTATGGACTTTTGAAGTTTTGATTTTGTGACGTCACATGCGAGCAGCTCCTCCATTATGTAATGTGATAAATATTCCATAAAATACAGTTTTCTCAGAAAATTTAGAATATTTGATGCATTTGATATATTGTCAGAAATGTTATTCAATACTAGATTCTGAAAAGAAACAATATTAATTTATAGTGGAACGTAAAAAAAATGCGAATATATGGAATATTTATTACATGACCAATGGGCAGCTGCTCGCATGTGACGTCACGAATCCAAAACTTTAAATACTCATAACTCTTTTATTATTTGACCGATTTTCATCAAACCTTCGCCAATATTTTTCTTTATTTTTTCTGCATTTTTTAAACTCAAGTAATCTTCGGGGTGAACTTCCCCTTTAAGGCAATTGAAACTTTCAAAACTGAGCTTCCAGTTATTTTCTAGTCCACAAAGTTATCATACCTGTACAGATGTTGGTCCATAGTTTCCTTTGGCAGTGCTTGTAGTAGTTTAATGACAGCTAGAGCAATGGGAACTCTTAAAACCTCTTCATCTTGTGCAATCTTGTTTCTTGCTTTCTTGTGCTCTCCTTCACTTCTTGTCTACAAAAAAAATATTAAGCATATAAAGCAAGGATTTAATCAGCATTCCTTATCAAATTTACGAAACTGATAGTTTTCCAGATCATAATTTTTCCAAATTAAAGGTTAGGTTTTCCTGTGATACAAACACAGTTTCAGAAAAGTAAATTTACATTTACATTACTTTAGAGAGGTTGTTCCAGGGAGAGCTAAATCTAAACTGAAACAAAACATTAAAACTTTAAAGCTGATTCTCCAATGCATAAGTTTATAATATCCACTGGTTATATTCTGTTCACATATACATTGAAATCATAACCACACCTCAAATGATATGCTTTTTCATATCTACTTTAGAAAAACAAGATATTGCTGGAATTAACAGCAAAGTATTTGAAAGAAGAATAACATAGGTCATATTTCTTTCAGGAGAAGTAAGATGATATCATACCTTCTTTGTAATGATCTTATGAAGCTGTGGAAGAATGCTACGGACGATAGTACGATGAATCTTGGTTGCTAAGGCAACCTGTTTACTCTTCTCTATCTCTTTCTTGTCCTTCTCTTCATCAATACCACTATCATCATCTTTCTCTTCATCCTCATCATCATCTTCCTTGGTAACCATGTCCTCATCATCTTCGTTAGCAACTAATTCATCATCATTCTCTTTGGTATTGGTCTCGTTATCATCACTTCCTTGTTTCTCCTCTTCTAAAAAAAGAAATACATGTATGCATGTACAGTGAAGAACATTAACATCAATTTGTTACATGCACATACAACGCATCAGAGATCTGTTAGATATTAAAAACATTTTCATGGAAAACAATCTATTCCTGTTAAGCTGTGAGCAATACATTTCAAGATAAATTACATAAACTTAGTGAAACAGAAACAGATACATGTACCTTCATTCTAAATGTTATTCCTGTGTGATATATTTCAAACCCAATTTAACAATGAATCCCAAATTGTAAGTCAAATTCAATACTTTAAATTTCTTTAACAATGATTGTTTAAAAAGAAGGTTCAGTTCTGGGAAAGGTAAAAAATAATTTGTGAGCTTTCTCATTCTTTCTATGTTAGTTTGGAAGATTATCATAGTAGAAATGTCCCCTAAAAAGGATCGCTCTTCAAATGCCCTCACATTCAAAATATGACAAGAAAGAGCTGAAATGTTTGGGCTGAACATTTGTGTGTAATCCCATATACACATTTCTGTGTGCAGTGCATGTGACTCTCAGCAGGATTGAGTCAATTTCTTAATATTTTGGTGATTCCAAAACCTTGCAGCATACACCAGTTCTTATGTGCTATATAATGAACCTTTCCCAATTGCTTTGAGACAGTTTCTTTTACAATTAAATATCATGACCAGAACTCAACTTTATCTTTAAGATTTAATAGCACAGAAAGGGTTAACTTGTTGACTACTGAATTTTCTCATTCCCATAGGCTTAATAGAGGACTATCCGGTTCCAGCAGTCCATGGGTTAAGTAGTGATCCAAACAGGATGTACATGTATGCATACCTTGTGATACTATTTTCTCCTTGTTGTCTAATCCGGCTGACAGTGAAAGGTCAAAGTGGAAGGCATCTAAGACGGCAACAATCAATCTGTTAAGGATTCAAAGAAGAATGTTTCTGATTTACAAAGGGTTATCATGAAGGGCAGACCGACTAAGAGCTGGGGCCTGTAACATAAAGCGATAAATCAATCTTAACAAATGATATCAATCGTAAGTCTATGGCAAACCATGTACTGAAGAGTTACAATCGATCGTAAGATTGATTGTATCTCTTTATGTTACAGGCCCCTGGATTGATCACATCCAGCAGAGGACAGGGATGTCTTTTGAGCAGCAAATTAGAACAGTAGAAGACAGCAATTTATGAAGATACATGTACATGTCATTGTCGCATAAACGGCCCCAAAGCTGGGGTCTGATAGATACTGTACATAAAAACAAAACTCTCTAAAACTAGTGGTAGATTTTGCAATTTCCCTGTAGTTGTTGATATTTCTTTCAAAGCATTTCAGGAGATTTAGATGAAAATAAAATCGTACCTTACTGCTATCTTCTGGAACTCAACACTCCTCATGAGCAACCTCAAATACTGTGTTAGCAGACTCAAATATTGTTGCCATGACAACACCGTAGCCATGCCACCTACAGCTGCAATTGCCTCCACAACGAGGTTCATGTTTTTGGCAACCTCTGGGTCAAAGATCATGGAGGTCGCAGTGGGAAGGAGAAAGTGCTGGACGACCTTTGCAGAGAGCTCCCCTTCTTGGCAGTGTTTGGAAAGGCGACGTAGGGCCCTCATTCTTCGATGATGCTGGTGATTCATAAACCAAAGATAGAACTCAATTCTTAAAAAAAGCTCACAAGAACATCACCCAAAATTATTTTTCAAACAGCTTTAATGTAATTCTGCAAAGATCACACAATGGTAACATGAAACAGAAGGGTAAAAATATAGTTAACAGACTTATTTTTTGTCATTTCGTCTTTAAATACTAAAGAAATAATGAAATTTCAAACGGGTCAGGAGGGTTAATTCAAGCAAATGTATACTGTAAGCATACACATACATGTAAACCTACATGGAAATAGGGTTAAATAATTAATCTAATTGTATTCTAAATGATCTACTTGTACACTGTTCAAGAACTAATAAAGTGCTTATCATTTTACACAATACTGTATAAGCCATAAATTTCGCGGCCATAAATTTTCGCGAATAGGACTAACCAGACTATTTCGCGAGTGGTTGAATTCGCGGTCGGAAAATTCTCAAATCTACAAACAGCGGTAATGATCTACTTATGCAAAGCGAAGAGGTGAATTTCTGACCCGGAGACAACAAATTCAACCGACTTCTAATGTTGGCAACATTTTGGCGTGTTGTTAAATTCGCGACCCACTCACGATTCGCGAAATTTGCGAAAATAAAACCCCCGCGAAATATATGCCGTATACAGTAATTCAGACAGATCAATTTTCAAAGATTCTGGAGTTTATTCTTCAATGCGTTCTCTCTTTCTCTCTCGCTTGTCTCCCTTTGTCTCCGTGTCTCTCGTTCGCTCCCTCTCTCTTTGTCTCTCTATCTCTCTTTGTCTCTCTCTCTGTTTCTCTCTCTTCTCTGTCATACCTGTATATGTCTGATGTTCTCAAAGAAGTCTACTTCTACATCTTTATCCAGAAGAACCGACATGGTTTCGAAGTGAGGGTGAGTAGGGAAGGCTTGGACAAGCTGAGACAGGATTGCCAAACTTTCATGACGAGCAACCTAAAATCCAAGAGAGCGAAAGGTATTTCATAAGCTGTCATGACAAGTAAGCTAACATCCAAGAAAAAGGTCATTCCATAATAAGTTTTCATAATGAGCAATCAGAAATACAGTAACTTTCCAGTGCAAAAGTTGATACTACAAGTTTCTTGTATGAAGCACGCATGGTGCTCCAGATGCTCCAATTGTACTCCAGCTTCAGCCACGCTACTGATATCAAGGCTCACACCATTTAAAAATTTCCTCCTACTACATAACCTTATATTAAACCTGGGTGGAATGAGTCAAATATCATCATCATCATCATCATCATCATTACTATTATTATTGATTATTATTATTACTATCATTATCATTATTATTACTATTACTATTATCATTATTATTATTATTATTATCACTATCAATACAAGCATAATGGTCCAGCACCAACTTGAAGCCTCCTTACCTCTGTTTTAGCTCTAAGACCATCTCTCAGTGCTGGTATGAACGTATGCTCTATGATCGTGATGAAGGCCGAGTCATCTTTCTGAAGCTTCTTGATGACACCACCGATCATGTGACTTGCATTATCTCTCATCGACATATCATCCATCTTCAAAACAAAATAATAAAGGTTGCCATGACAACTGCCATCAAATGTGAGTGAAGTGTGATGTTCTTTCAAAGGTACAGTACATAAGAAAAATAAGGAGCTAAAGACCTCTCCATTTTTCCAAATAGCTTGTTTGTGGTATTTTAGTAAACATACATGTACCATGTGAAATATGAATACTTTTTTTTATGTCACTTATCATTAACAATATATGGCAACCATTTCTTAGTCCTTCACCAATATTTCCTGTTCATAAATGATGTACATGTAAATTAGAGCAATCCCATAAATACAGAGATAAATTAGAGAAGTACATGTACATAATTAAATAATGAAGCTTTCATTATGACTAGTACCAGGAGATAGTAATAGAAATATCATTTTACAAAATTATAATCTTGATTTAAGCAGGTTTTCAAATAGGGATTCAAATTCGAAGTTTTCATGTTTGAGTTAGAATGATCTACAGTACAACCAGTACAACCTGGTTGAAGTCTTGAAAGGACACACCATACCTTGAGAATGAAATAGAAGCAGTTATGAATAAGTGGAGTGAAGAACCTCACATCCAACTTCTCTTCATCATCCTCTAGCCTCTGATTGGCTAGTTTGAATGCTTTCAGACGCAGTGTGTAATCAGGTTCATCCAATCGCTTTCTATCCCAGGAGTTCATCCGCGAGACTGTACGAGCGATCTCATCGAGGGAGGGGTCTCTGGTCGCCATGGCAGAGAAGATCTGGACCAGGACTAGTCGAGAGGTACGGGATGTGGTACGGTAGAGAAGTCTTGATAGAGGGCTGAAAACAAAAAAATAAAACGTGTTGAATGGAAATCAATGGAAATGGAAATAAACATAACAGAGACTATACAGCACTTACATGTACGTACGTTTACAAATGCAGAAAATTTATATATTTTGCCATAATCTGTTTTAATAGTATGATTCAGTTTAAAGGGAATATTTAATACATGTATTTGAAATGGAATCATTTCCAAAGGTAATGGGCAGAAAACAAGATTACATGTACAAGTTTGGTTACTCCTCTTAATTTGAAATGAAGTTATCATTTTACTGATACACAAGTACTTTAACCCCTACCATGCCGTGGGCGGCAAACACCCCCCCCCCCCCCCCCCCAAAAAAAAAAAAAAAAAACCCCAAAAAATTGAGAGTTGAACATTTCGTTTAGGCTCAAAATGGCTTGAAAATTCGTCATCATGCAGAACCTGTGCCTTTAATATATTTTTATTCATATGCAGTATCTTTGCACAGTTCGCTACAGAAAAAATCTCATTGAAAGTTTACATTTAACTCTTGAAAGTTCATTTTTGACAATTGCTCAAAAGTCTGGTGGCATGGAAGGGGTTAACCCCTTCTGAGCTGTTGGTGACAACTCCCACCCATGACTATGAGTGTTGATCACTTTGGTGGGACAAAAAATGGAAATGTTTTTCTTCTCAAAAGACAAACAAGTAACTTTATTTTGAAGTTTATTCACATAGACGACAACGAATACTTTATACCCAACTTAACAAAACATACATGTAAGCAATATCAATCATTATCATAATTTTATCATTAGCAGTTTATTTATGACAATTGTAAAAAAGCTTGGTGATACAACTTACTTGAGGAAGCAGCTTGTATCATCAATCAATCTCATCAGGTTTTTGATGGTGCTCAGGATCTCAACCTCCGTGTTCTAAAACAAAAGGAGAGGCAAAATATTTTGGGATGGGGTCTAAGTATAACAATGCAATGGGCACCATGGTGTGTCTGAGAATAATAATTGAGAATATGAAACATTATACTTTTGAAGATCAACCAAAAGAAAAAAAATAATTGAACTAGGCCATGCAAAGGGAAAGGCTTAAACTTTTCCTGAATCAGATTTGGGACGGCTGTAACTTTTCATGAATTACTGGTAAATGTAGCAAAGGCTGAAACTTTTCCTAAATTACGTGTAGAGGAAGCAAGGCTAAAATTTTTCCTAAGTTAGATTAGGCAAGATGACATCATAATCTCAGATCTATGAACCCTAACCTCTGATAATCTTGATGTTTTCTGAAGGTAAGGAAGAAGCAATGCAACAAGAGATGAACACAGATCTGATGCTTGAACAAAACCACTCATCCTGCATGATAAAAGAAACAAATTCATTGGTAAGAAACATTGCATTTTATAGACTACATTTTGATATCAACGGAAAAACGTTTATTTCCATCAGTCATATATCTCCTTGTACCTCTTTAGATAAGTGAAAGCAATCTATTTACCGTATCAAAATGAAATGAAAGGGACTAAAGGTATTCTGGTTTGTTTTTGTTTTCTCAATTTCATAGCATGTCAAATGAGAATACAAGCTACTTGTGCAAAGGAATTTGCAGCAGATTTTATTTTTTTGATGGTTTTTATTGTACCTGACTGCTAAGAAAGTATGTGTATGCTTGTAAGTAAACAACCAGGGGACCGACAGCTTTTAGTCCTCTCCGAGGGACTTGGTAATGAGGATGAATGCCTTACCAAAGGGCACTAGCGCGTCCACTTGGTTTCAAGCCCGGGTCCTCCAGTTACGAGACAACTGCTCTACCACTGAGCCATCGCGCCTCCGTTTTACACTCTTCAAATATAGGTTACTGTAAAACTAATTACTTTTGCAAGCAAGAAACTTTCACAGATTATGCAAGTGGCCCACATTTACAAAAATTAAAGGTTGTAAATGAATGAATCAAATCACTGACTAAGAAAACTAAGAAAAGTTACTTGCTGCATAAATGGCCAACACTGACAATTTTCAAAAAGTTTCGAGGTGCTAAAATTTCAGCTCTTACAGCAGTACCAGTAATATGTATCATTTTCATTCATATACACCTGTAGCAGA
This sequence comes from Heliocidaris tuberculata, assembly GCA_025618425.1. Lineage (NCBI taxonomy): Eukaryota > Metazoa > Echinodermata > Echinoidea > Camarodonta > Echinometridae > Heliocidaris > Heliocidaris tuberculata. Next base: position 27,720,245 of record CM046852.1, on the reverse strand, counting down.
ATGGCTGAACAAAGTCTAGAAAGCATACTAACTTACTTATAGAGGATGCCTAACTCCTTGACAGGCAGTGTAGGTGTAGTCTTAGATCCAGGCTTCTGGTGGATTTTGATTGCACCATTGAGATGACTGAGTATGGCAGGAACATGAGGTAAAAGCATAGAGGCACCAAGGCCTAGCTCACCTAATAGGACACAAACATACAATATTCATCAGCTAATGATAATATAATGTATTCGTTATATGAAAATTACACTCTACGCAGAGAAAAATCATAAAAAGGAATGCCAACATCTTTGAGCAAAGCTAATTGTGGAGTATGGCAGGGACGTGGGGTAAAGGCACCAATGCTCAGCTCACCTATCAAAACAGAAACACAGTTTATACACTTGTGCCTTGTTTCCATTATACTTGTTATCAATAGCAAGTTAGAATAATTTATATAAGCTACTGAAATCATTGCATTTGATTGGCCGAGAGCAAAACTGTTAGAGAATTATGGTAGTTGTTATTCAAACAAGTTTCATGACACAGAGGCCAGTTCATGAATTCTTTGTTCTTTGTATGTTTTTATGGACTAAAGCCCTCGACTACCACATTGTGCGGGTACATCCTCCATAACGTTTGTGTAACAAAAGTCAACTGAGGCAGTCCACAGCTTGTTCCATTCAACAAACAAAGCATGCAAAGAGCTAAGGCTGGATTTCCATTTAATAAGATGACTCTATCAAACAGTGATAGGACTCACCTACAGGCTTAGCTCCAAGGGTGTCTAATGAAACACCAGGTATACGATACTCATCCTCCTCATCATCCTCCTTCATCATCAGTAGATTCTCTACTACATCCATTACCATGGTAACCACCGGCTGACACACCTTAGGAGCAGAGAGCAGGCTGATAGTCTGCTGGAGTAAGGTCACGCTGGGGTCATCAGGATGGGACTTCAGCAGCAGGGGATAATACCTGCAAACAAACAAATATACATTGTATCAACAACTATTAAATATAACAGTATCAATAAAACATTTACTCATTGCAATATACATGTACATGTTCAGTGAAACCTGTCTATAAAGACCACTCAAGGGAGACAAGGAATGCGGTCTTTGTGAGCAGGTGGTCTTTATGTACAGGTTCCTTTAATACACATTTCAATAAGAAACATTTTTCAAAGGAAACAAAAAATATGTTCTTTATAGACAGGTCGTCTTTCTATACAGGTAGTCACTAAAGCAAGTTTGGCTGTATATACTGTACATTGTCACCGAAATGCTATTCTTCCCATTTCTACAAGTTTAAGGGTGAATCAAATTGAAGAATATATGCATACATGTAAAAGGATTACATTAACACACTTCAATAGACATGGTGAAACAAAAACTGAAAACACAAATTACAGTCAAAAATGAAATTACAATGTACCGTGAGTAATATAAATACTTTACATTTACATGTAATTAATGATGTTTTAGACTAGAGGATTAGAAGACTCATCTCTCTATCCATTTCTCTGTCTGTCTCTCTCGCTCTCACTCTTTCTCTCAATCTGTGTCATTGATCTAACCTGGTACGTTGACTCCACGTATGTGCTAGCCGAAGTATTGGTGATGGCGCTCCAATACTCTGTGAGGTGAGTTGATTTAGTTGAGGAAACACAGCTCCTTCAAACACCATCTCAATCTCACTCTCTGTGAACGGGTACTCATCAAATTGACCAAAGAACTCAATCAATCGTTGGATGCTGATCTGACGAAGATTCTTCAGTTGGTTTGTACAGAACGGTTGAAGCTGCAGGGACAATTGAAGAGTATACATGTAGTTCCAAAACATGCTACATTTGTAAAGTAACTCTTCAATCTATTTAGCAGGAATGTATCTTTTGAAATTTGAAACATTGTAATAAAAATTACTCATGAACAAAACTTCTTGTTTAACCAATGATAACCAAAATTACTCATGAACAAAACTTCCTGTTTAACCAATGATTCTACGTCACAGGCTCTAGCATCAATTACTCCATGGTCAGTATCCTGTAATACTAACTGACTTCATAACTTTAAGTGTGGACCAAACATCATGCCTAACCCTACAACCCAATTAACCCAATCCTTTATCTTTGACAAAATAAAACCTGCAGCAAGAGTTGACGAACGAAATGTCAGAGAACATACTAGCCTACTGCTCTTACTATACATGTACTTACTTGATCTCTGCTAGATAGCAACTGATTGTAGCTTGCTACAGCACATGTAATCAGTCTCAACAGTAGAGGGCGGTATGAGTCGATCAGGTGACCTAGTTTGCTGAAGATTACTCCAATGGTGTCAAGCATACTGAAATAAAAGCAGTAAGGTTCCATTTTACAACTGCAATGTTCTTCTATATATCAATGTAAGGTGAAAGTGAAATAAAAGTGATTGAATTTATAGGAATCAATATTCAAATATGTCAAATAGTACATTTTTAATTACCAAGTTATAAGCAAATTTACAATCTTAGTCTTGTTAATTCTGAATGTAAACTAACCTGTGTTGTTTCCTAAGAGGAACAATCGCACTGAGATCCTGGGTCAACCACTCAGAACGCATGGCATGTATGTCATCTGAGAAGAAAAACAAAAACAAAGAATGAGAAAACTTAATTATGTTTTAATACATAACTACACAAAATACAGAAATTGGATTTGGATTCAATGAGAACACTCTCCAAAATCCTCATTTAAGCTAATTCATAATCCTGAATGATTACCATCAACATCATCATCATCACAACTATAACCCTAACCCATTGTCATCGTCATCATTACCACTATGATCATTATTATCACAATAATAATCACTATCATCATTATCATTATCATCTTTATCACTGTCACTATCACATCACCACTGCAACCATGACCATCATCATCACCATCATCACCACCATCACCATCATCACCACCACCACCAACATCATCATAATCATCATCATCACCATCACCATTATCATCATCATTACCATCACCATCATCACCACCATCACAATCATCACCACCATCATAATTATCATCACCTTCACCATCATCATAACCTTCATCATCATCACTTTAATAATCATCATCATCATTATTACCATCATCATCACCATCAGCAACATAATCACCACCATCACCATCATCATCATCATCATCATCATCATCATCATTACAATCATCCGTATCATCATCAACATTCACTCTTGCTCTCTACCTTTGATGAGGTGTTTACAAGGCTCTATAACAAGGTCCATGAAGACTTTCATCTCATCGGCTTTGGATCCTGCAATAAACCGTAGAATGACGGACCTTCTTGTTGCTATCCCTCCCTTGCCCTGGGTTCCAGGACTTGTCTTACTCAACATCTTCCCATACAGGATCCTGAACATGGGTCAAAAAAAATAAAGTAAGAAATATGAGATATAAACATGATGTAATGATCATAATAACAACAATATACCATATTTATACATGTATATCTCCCATCACAGTATGTTCCTGTGCACTGTAATAGACAGAGAAAGAAAAACGGATAGAGAAGCTTGAGAAGAGTGAGGTAAGCTCAACACACTTCCTCTAGCTACCAGTTAACATTGGAAATTGTTTCTAAAAAGAAACATTTTAAGACATGTCTTCAAGCTGTCAACAGATTCCAAATCTTCACATTATACACTAATTCTTACGTAGACATAACCAACCTTTCATAATTACTTTAAAGGGGGTACCCAATGCTGAAACAATGTTAGTTCATTTAAAAGATCATGATTTTATTAGCAGAAAATCATCTGCCTTAAGTTTTTTAAAAATTCGTGTTGCCAGAAAAATCCCCGAAATATGGTAAGACTTCAGGATATTTTGGCCCCTCAGCTGTGTCCCAATTTCAGCTAGGTAACCACAATGACGTCAAAGTGGTTACCTTGTCGCGCAATTATAGCAAAATGCGCGCAAGGTGTAATGCATTTTGTACAGTCTAGCGCGCAACACATCTGCAATACGCGAACCTGGGTAACCACTTTGACGTCATTGTGGTTACCTAGCTGAAATTGGGACACAGCTGAGGGGCCAAAATATCCTGAAGTCTTACCATATTTCGGGGATTTTTCTGGCAACACGAATTTTTAAAAAACTTAAGGCAGATGATTTTCTGCTAATAAAATCATGATCTTTTAAATGAACTAACATTGTTTCAGCATTGGGTACCCCCTTTAAGATAGTTCCCTTCACAATGTAATCGCATGAACAGAACTCCAATTTTTCTTCAAAGGGTAAACAATTTTGCCAAGAAGCCTGGTTTTACCTGAATAGAATAGGCAGCAGTCCTTCTCTGTGAAGTGGATCTATAACCCCTGATGTCTCGTCAATCCCAAAGTGAACCAAAGCATCTCTGAAATGTTTGTCATCCATCAACTCATCAAGCTGCTCTCGGTAAGGCGTCAGATACTTGTAGTTGTAGGTATACAGACAAGAGAGGGCAGCCTTCTGTATGTCTGCATTTCTACTTGACAAGAGCTGGGAAGGAATTTATTTAAAAAAACGCATACATGTAAACACTTACATTTCTATAAAGTGCATATTACATAATAGTGATTATAGAGATATGCTTAACTGCACAAATATTAGATGCAGTGAAACCTGTCTATAAAGACTGCTCAAGGGAGACAAGAAAAGCGGTCTTTATGAGCAGGTTGTCTTTACATAAAGGTTCCGTTAATACACGTTTCAATGAGAAACAATCTTCAAGGGAAACAAAAATTGCGACAGGTGGTCGCTAAAGCAGGTTGGACTGCATTATCAACTTGATGCCTGAAAGACTCGTCTTACTTACGTTCATGTAGAGTGCTTTGAGTTGAGGTTCCAGGTAGAGTGATTTAGGGTCCCTATACTTGCTGAAGAGGTTCAGATGGGCTAACACAGACCTGAAAAAATAGTAACAATGACATGTACTGTATGATACACAATATATTTACCCAAAGAGCATGCTCAATTCATAATACAAAGACAGACAGAAAATCCTTTGGTCTTTGACTGGTTAAGTGTGTCGGTCAACTTATACAATGAACAGGTTCTGTAAACATAGAATATTTTTGGGTGATGAAATTTTCACGCATTTCGCGCAGCATGCAATTTGCGAGAAAAGAAAAACATGCGAATATTATTGTGTGTGTAATTTCTTGCCCATGAGCCTAGCGCATTGGCGAAATCAAAAACGTGTGAAATTCACTTTACTCGGCCGACCACAAACAATTAATCACATGAAAATTTCCACTTTTACAGTATCCAACTTCCAGCAAATATGAAATTTTTAAAGTTGTGAACTTCCTTTCTGATTGTAAACAAATTAGTAGGGTACTTGTAACTTTATAAAGCTTCAGGTGAAAAAAAATATATTTTTAAAACTTATTCTCGATTTCATTAGGAGAAAAAAGATCACAATCCATCTTACTTGTTGACTGGACGCTTTTTCTTTCCTTTCTGATCTTCACTCTCATCCTCCTCGTTGTCTTCTGATTGACTACTCTTTTGACCTTTGACCTGTCTCAAATCCTGAGTGGGGGCGCTGTTCACATCAGTCACATAGTACTCATTCCTGTCAGAAATAGAAAATAAAATTTGTTTATCCCTCTTCAGAATTGTTTATAGAAAAGTTCAAAGCAGACCCCCCCCAAAAAAAAAATCTTAAACTCAATTTTGATTTAAAAGAACCTTCAATAACAAAATATATAACTGAAACTGTTTTGAAGGTTGAATTTAATGTGTATTAGTTTTATATATTCATCACATTTGTGCATATCTGCACTTTTACTTTTTAGTGCATAATATTGTGATCCAAAAGTTTTATAATTAAGACTATCACCTGGTGATCTTATGACGATTACAAGATAAACAAACTATGTTCAAAGTGATCTGATGATGATCACATGATGATCAAATGATTTATTTACTTAATAAACTGAAGCAGAAGGGGTGACAGCTCTCTAGATCTTCCTTCAGCCTTCTCAACAAATCCTTCCATCGTCTTCCAGAGCAACCTACGGAAATTGACATGGTCTGGTCTCTCGGATCTCTCAGTGTCGTTGCCGTAGCAACAGAGGAAGAGTTCCTCCATGTTTGATGGTTCCGACTCGGAAGTCTTGACGGCACTGTGTAGAGTTTGGTGGAATGACGTTGATCGATGGTAGAAGAGATTGTCTTCATTCAGCTTGGCAGCGCTGTGTAACGCCTCACTATACACACTCCAGAACGTGGTCTTGTCCATGCCATAGGCGTGTGACCTGCAAGGTATCAGATCAGGAATTTCCAAATTTAGGTTCTGATCAGACCATGGAGTGGGAACTATGTTGTGAAATTATGATTAATATTTTACGTTAAACTACATCAAGCTGTCTTATAAGCTCTTTGTTCTTATGGAGGTAAAAAAAAAATGAGAACAATTTTGAGTCTATATGTAGTTTGGTTTTAGGGGGTTTTTTAAAACTTTTTTTTATTGTAGATCTTATTTGCAGTGACAGTATCCCCCCCCCCCCATAAAAAAAAATAAACAAATAAATAAATAAATCGTAAATCAAGGGAGAGCAATTCTATAAATATATAATAAAAGGAAGATGCTTTCCTATCTTATATTCAAAAGAAAGCTAAAATTATTCAAAATATCTCTGTTATTTACTCTGATACTATCAGCAAACAAACAAATGACAGAGTGACAACATAATACATGTACATGTAGTTGTGAATTAGTTCTACAAGTAGATGTATGACAGCATTTTGGGTGTGTCATATAACTTCTTCCAAATGATTTAAACTATCCTGATGGATTTGTTCCTGACAAGGTGTTTCTCACTTGATAATATCTGCTACTGGATCCCATAGAAGCTGAAAGTTGACAAACAGCTGTCCTATAAGATACCTCAGGGGAACCTTGTGAAGAAGAAACAAGCAAAAGTAAGAAAACATGAAGCTGGAATGAAAGAATAGATTGAAGAGAAGTTACGATGAGAAAAAAAGTACCGAAGGAATGAATGCAAAGTACACCTGCTTCAAAAGCCATATCAACAAACTGAATATCTCTTTATTAAAAGGCAGAACACAAACAAAAAAAACATTAATTTTACAACAATTTGATCGCCTTGAAGTGAATATAAATTCAATAGATTTATGGTTCAGTATTGTATGTTGCACAGCAAACCAGCCACCATAACTTCAAGAATGAACTTAGAAGTTGCGACACTGTAGTTGCATGTTGCTAGTGGAGTATAGACTACATGTACATACCTTTTCATAACCTTCTGGTATATTATGTTTCACAGAGGCATGCTGCAGATAACCTAGACACTTGAGTTTGTCTCGGTACGATTCTATGGTTACTGGAACTTCTTCAGCTTCTAAGCAGAGTCTGAAGACTGATACTTGTTGGTATGCCTAAAATAAAGAACCAGCCACATAAATGTATTTAAAACAAAATTAAATTCTCATTACATGTGGTATTTTCAAAAAATGCTTAGAGGGAAAATATTCAGAGCAAATGGCCCCAACAATTTAACCTCCTGACTACTGAATTCTCAAGTTTCCAAAGGCTGAATACATGGACCACCCGGCTCCAGTATACAATGTGTTAACTGCAGACCCAAAATATTTTGAAATATAAACTTGGGGCCTGTGCATGTATAATGATTTCAGTTTCGACCCCTCTTGAAGAAAAGTAAATGTGAAGCCCTGCAATATTTATGCATACAACCTGTTGACCCTGATGTAAACAAAGTAAATGACTTAAAACTATTCAACATTCAAATCCCCTGCTAAAAAATATCATGTCGCCAAGATTGTTATAAATGTATATAGGGATAAGTTACACAAATGTATACCACAGGTATAGAATATCGTCCAAGATATCACTTATGGAATTCCGTTCATGATAAAACTTACCGTGTCATCCACAGTTGGAAGGGTCACAGGAAACTTGTCCAATATTCTGAGAGTAAGCTGACGAACCTGTCGGTATGAAATCAAATAAGTTACTCAGCACTCACGTGTACATGTACATGTATATCCCACTATCTAAATATACACATTTACTTATATGATTTTATTATTTCAATTGCATTTTTATCTGTAATATGTTTTTACGTTGGTGGACCCCATGGAATCCAGATTCTGCTGTTATAGCTGTTCCACCCATGAGAGGAAAAACAAATGAATGAATGAATGAATGAATGTCTCAATTTCTTTCTTTGTCTAAATTTGATTTAATGACATGCACAGAAATGAAAATCTTTAAATCTTTATTTAATTCAAGCCTATGTACATGTACAAATGTACATATATGTAGATTGTGGCCTGAATACATATACATGTACAGAGTTCATGTATATGTATTCAGGCCACAATCTACATATATACATGTATTTCCTTTATTGTTTTGATAGTGGATTGAACAGCTTCGTCCTTTCTGTGCTGCTACACTTACCAGCGATTAGAGTGAAAGGAAATTTCAACAGGCAAATTTTGAATTTCATATCAGTTTATGATCATAAGATTAGAAATACAATATGTTTTGAAGGAACAATATTGAGAATAAATATGTCTTCTTTTTTTTTTTTTGGATGAAAGAACTAGCTACATGTATATGAAGCCCAAACGTAAAGTTTGTTGATGCCATTCTTTGGCATAATGTCCACCCAGGGCACAGAAGGAGTTACGTGTAAATTGTTTACATTGAAGCTAAGAAAAAGAATTCCTGAATTCCGTGACACTAGGCTTACAATGGTATCGTTAAAGGTAAGTTTAGAAGGGAAGTATGATGGTATACATTCATTTTAGGACATGACTTACAGTATTTCATATAAACTTTATGGGAAAAAAATGAGATCTACATTTCCATAACAATGATGAAATGACTTTAACTGTAATAAAAATAATCTCCTGGAACGGAAAAAAAGGAAAGAGATGTTTACCTGACTGTATGGTGATGATAAGTTTTGTTCCAGTACTGTATACAGGGATGTTAGTGTGTCTGATGTCAGTATCTTCTCATTGTTTGTATCTGCACATAAACTCAGATAACAATCAGCTGCCAGGAGGATGGGAGGTGATGATGGCTGGTGGCTGGTGGAACAATTTGAGATTAACATTTTTCACAACTACGTGTACAGTCAAAATTATCATTACTTATCACATATTTGGCCGCCAAGCTATGACCGGGGTAATAATGTTGGAGTGCCAGGACTGTTATAACATGACGGACATGCGAGCTATACAAGAAGCCACCATTATTATTATTACTATTATTAATTATCTGATTACCAACATCATCATAACTCTTATCATCATCATCACTACCACCACCACCATCATCGTCATCATTATCACTGCCACTACCATCACCAAAATCATCATCATCATACATGTACATGTATACATTATTGTCATCAGCATTATCATCATCAAAACAATCATTATTACCATCATCAGAATCATCATCATCATCATATTATCATTATCAGCACCAACATTACTGTCACCATCATCATCATCATCAAAACAATCATAATCATTACCATCATCACAGCATCAACATCATCACCAAAATAATCATCAACATTATCATTATCACTGTTACTAAAATCACCAAAATAATCATCATCACTAAGTTGTCATTATCATTATCATCACCATCATCATTATCACCGCCGCCATCATCATCATCATCATCATCATCGCCATCGTCATTATCATCATCACCATCATCATCACCACCACCACCACTAACATGATCATCATTATCATTAACAAAAAAATTGCCTTAACCACAACCATCACCTCTCTTATCATCATCATAATCATCATCCTCACTACAGCCAGTGTGTGACAATACTACCTACAGTTAACTTTGCATAAGTCAAATCTATTGGGAGCACAAAAAAACAGTTTGACATATGCAAAATAACTGCATAAGTCTAATCTATTGGGACCACAAAAAATAGTTCAACTTATGCAAAATTCTACTTAGGAAATGTAAATAACACACGTTTTGCATAGTTTGGTCAAAAAAAATGATTTGACTTAGGGAAAGTTCAACTTATGCGATCTCGAGCTATGCAAGGTTAGCTGTTTTTACATCTATGCAACTTCTTAAATCACTTATCAACATTAGCTAAGAAATATACCTTAAGAGTGATATGATACAGTCTAGACCTAGCACTGAGCTGGGCGAGTCTGGTCTGGACAGCAGTAGAAGGCTCTGAATAGCTTGAGATAGGATGTACAACATGGGTTCTAGAAGACACAAAAACAGGAATGAAATCATTAGGTTACATATTACAATAACGTCGGATTGGTTGATCCGACATGTATGTCACAATGTCATATTGAGAAGTATATAGCTGTTTAAAGGTGTCCTAAATATATTCTGTTTAAAACTGTAATTGCAATATAATCTTAGAACTTGAAATGAGCATTACTGCTTAGTATTCTGAGCTACTTTAGCAGAGTTAATAAGAAACAGTAAGACTGGATATGAGAGTAATGTTACAGCCTTAAATATACATGTACAGTACATGTATATGCCTATTTGCCAAGCAAAATAACATCATAAATACATGTATCTTTTCAAACAGAGAGTAGCAAAAATCTTACCACTTTCATTGGGCCCTTCTTTGAGAACTGCCTCATGAAGGAACGATACTGTTTCCTGGAGTTTGGTACAGCATTCAGATCTAGCGACTGGTCTGTAATAGGAACAAAGTACATGGTGGATATGAGTGCTATATAAATATCCAATATTATTATTATTATTATCTTATTTACAAACCAAACAAATTTAAACATACATTTACATGTACATGTACATCTACATCTACATGTACATTGTACTTTACAATACAATACATGTATATGAGGTCATTTCGCCTGATGGATGCACAGAGGTGTCATGGTCTAGTGGATACGTCACCAGACTGTGGATCACAGGGTTCGCGGTCTTGGTCCCGCCGCGGCACTAATGTCCTTTGGCAAGACATTAATCTACATTTGCCACTCTCCAGTAGATGGGTACCTGGTAGGAATTTATTTCTTGAATGCTTTCAGGACCTTAGGGCAGCTTGGCTAAAGCCAGGGTAATGATAGTAGCTTTGTAGGCACCTTGAATTATTATCATTATTATTATTATTATTATTATTATTATTATTATTTATCTAGATCCTAATATTAGGTTCTACCTGAAATGAAATAATAATAATTGCCATTAGCATTCTGGATGCATCTTTTCATGCCAGTGCATTTTGCTAAGCTCCCCAAAACATTTTTCTGACAAAAATTCAGAGTCATACCTGACGTGTGGAATGCATTGTATAGTTGCCCAGAGTGACGGATCCTTATAGTCCTCCACACATTCTAAGTGTGTCATCAGATATCCTGGAACGCTCGGTACATCATCCTTCTTACCTCGTTTCTTCTTTGCTTTACTGTATCATGTTTAGAACAAAGTTAACACAATATTATGATTTTCGTTAAAGATTAAAGATAAAGTTGAGTTCTGGTCATGAGATTAAATTGTGAAAGAAACTGTCTCAAAGCAATTGGAAAAGGTTGATTATATAGCACATAAGAGTTGGTGTATGCTGTAAGGTTTTGGAATCACCAAAATGATAAGAAATTGACTCAATCCTGCTGAGACTCACATGCACTGCACACAGAAATGTGTATATGGGACTACACACAAATGTTCGGCCCAAACATTTCAGCTGTTTCTTGTCATATTTTGAATGTGAGGGCATTTGAAGAGCAATCCTTTTCAGGGGACATCTATCTACTATGATAATCTTCCAAACTAACATAAAAAGAATGAAAAAGCTCACAAATTAATTTTTACTTTTCCAAGAACTCAAGTTTCCCTTTAAGTTGAGTTCTGGGGCCCGTTGCACAAAACTTGCGTTTGAACGCAACTCAGGAATATCAAAAGCAACTTCATTTTCAGCCAATCAGAAATGCGCATTAAGGACTTGCGTTGGATTTTTAGGAGTTGCGATTAAACAGAAGTTTTGTGCCAATGGGCCCCGGTCATGCATTTGCATGGTGAAAGAAAATAATCTAGAAGTTATGAGGACAGACTGACTGCATGTACATGTACACATACATAAGAATAACTGTGTATTGTGAGGTTTGGAATCATCAAAATGATAACCGATTAACTCAGTCTTGCTGGGGATCACTTACAGCTACATGTTTAGGCAGCACACACATAAGACTACATCACATAAGGCATTAAAATTTTGTCTACAGATTTTTAAAAATTCTATCTATATTTGAAGTATGAGGGCACTTCGAGAGCAAACCCTTGTTTGTGAAATTGATATTTTTTCACATAGGGATAAAGAGAATTAGAAAAATCGCAAATCATTTTGCACCTTTACCAAAATAATACATGTATGCAGTCAAGAACATTGCTTGTCAATAACGTCATAAAAATCTGGATGTTCTTGTCATTTGTACCTGATGTGTATTTGTCGACTGAAATCCAATATATAGGGTTTATAGTCCTTGATGTCATCTCCCACCTCAATGGATGACCGCTTGGTAGTAATAAGGTCAGTCAATGTCAGAAACATTGTCTCCATGGTGACGGGATCATTGGCAGCCATCTTGGAATGACAGTATTCACACAAAGCTGGAAGAACATCCTGACATATTCAAACAAAATGTGAATGCAAATAGTTCCTACTAATAAACATGATAACATACATGTATTTGTACAGTATTGCATATCCCAGGGTGTCAAACTAATGCTGAGTATGTAAGTGGCCATTCATAGCCACTGCTCCACAAACCTGGTACAATCTACTCAATTTTTTAAAGGATGCAGGTTCATTAGACACCTTCAAACCTCCTCAAGATATATCTATTCAGTTTATCCGCATTTCTTCTTTGTCATTTGTCATTTCCCTTTTGTCAATTATCATATACATGTATGTTCCAAATGTATTCTGTTTTTTATACAGTCCGACCTCACTTATCCGAACTTCATTTATCCGGCCATCTCTATCAACCGGCCCTGTCTTCCGGCCAGTTCATCATTCAATTTACCCAAAAGCCTTGGAAACAGGAACACCATGGGCAATTTTCTGTTTAATTTTATTTCATCTCTTACAAATAAAAAGATCATTTGCAATCATCAACTACACCAAGAAAACATAAATTTTACAGCCAATAGACTGCCCTACCCTATTCATTTGCATAGAAAATGTACATTTCTCTCATATCCGGCCATTTCACTTATCCAGATGGGTGCCGGTCCCAATGCGGCCGGATAAACGAGGTTGGACTGTATCTGTATTTTGTTAATCTAAATTTCTGTATTTGTAATCAGTATCACAGACAAAATCACTATGATGTAACATGAGGAATATTAAAAAGAACTTGTGAAATATAGCAGTGTAAAGAATTATTATACCTTATATATAGAGAAAATCATTACTAGGCAAATGTACAGAACATATATTTTTGTAGTCTCTTAAAACATTCAGAATCATGAAACTACCATTAAAGGGCAATCCAACCTTGGTAATGAGATGATTTGTGTGAAAGCAGAAAAATAAGAAAAACAGGATGGTGAAAGTTTGAAAGAAATCGGACAAGGAATAAGAAAGTTATGGATGTTTGAAAAATGAGATCACTACATCTATGCGAATCTCAAATTGGCAATTTGGTGATTCGATTGTGATATTTTTGTGGACAACTCTCCCATTCGTCGTACACAAAAATATCATTAATTTGCGGTTTTCTTCGAGGCGTTTTTACCCTTGGGGTAGTACTCAAAATATATTGGAGATAGCATATTGTTATACATCCTCATGAAAGAAAAAAGATCCTGCTGAGTATGGCATTCTGAAAAAGGTGACATTTTAGTCATTTTGTGTGTTGGAGCGAATGGGGGAGTTGTCCACAGCTACTTCACAGTGACATTACCTATTCGGCCAATTTGAAATTCCCATATGTATAGCGATAACAACTTTCAAAAATTCATAACTTTCTTATTGCTTGTCCGATTTCGTTCAAACTTTCACCAATCTGCTTCTCTGATTTTCCCTCTTTCTTTCATAGCAACTTGCCATTAAGGTTGGATTTCCCTTTAACCACATACATGTAGATTTCCACTTTGCATTAGCATACTATACCTGTTCAAAGCTGCTGATATGAAAGACTGATCTGCTGAAATCAAAGACTAGCTGACTGCTGTATTTGCTGTGGAATACCTGAAAATAAAAATAACAGAAAATGTATGTAACAGTATGGTACAAAATTGTATAGATGTGTACACAACTTGTACATATCCATATACCTATATATGTAAAAGCAGTGGTTTGAGAGTACCAAAACATTTTCACAGGTTAAAAGTATAATAGACAATTTTTATTATCTCTGTCGATACCCTTGTCAAGAGAATATACACATAGTATCTTTTTTTCCTCTCTAAAATTCCCAACACTTCCTTGAGAAAACTGATACAATGAACTGTCTATAAAGACTGCTCAAGGGAGACCAAAAAATGTGGTTTACCTACTAGTAAGAAGGTAATCTTTAGGTACAGGTTATTTTAAATAAGAAACATTATTCAGGGGGAAATGGAAAATATGGTCTTTATAGACAGGTGGTCTTTCAATGCAGGTGGTTGCTGTATTCACTGTATTAAAGTGGCTGGGTAAAACTGAAAGTCTCATTATATTCCCATTGATATTAACAGTTCACTTTCACTTGTTTCATTATTTAATGTCAGTTTTTAGATAGCTAAATCTTTTATGTTTATCAGTGAAAGAACAAAACATGTACTTTGAAACTGTGTATCGCTATGTTAATCGTTATCAATGACAGTACATACATGTACAGTACTTTGAAACAGTGTATCGCTGAAATGCAGTCTGTTTTGACTAATTGGGGTTTTTTACTATGAATATGAATAAATACACTACAGGGGCAGATCCAGAATTTTTTAAAGGGGGTTCAATTCCCCAATAAACCCCCACCCCCAACACTCTCCCCTGGATCCCTTCGCCTGTAGTACAATGAAATATAATACTGAAATGAAAGGTTCTTACTGAATGGATAAGTGCTGTGATATCATCTTGATGTATGTCACCTCTGGTTGCTTGAAGTAGACTTGAGACAAGAGATAGTAATGTCTTTCCATGGTCTTCTGGTAGAGATTGTCTTGTCACAGCTTGTATCACTCTCTATAAAACAAAACATGTAAATCGAGATCAGTTACAAATCATCCTCTACAAGATATAGCATGCACATCATGCACAGTTAACCCTTTCAAGACAATTGACCATATTTTGTGGTTTGGCTCAATAACTGTTGATTCAGAGCTGTAAAAAAATATACCAGATGCATGAGTAAAAAGAGCAAAAGTTTCTGCACACACTATGTCCATTTTTGTTGAATGACCATATGGTGTTTGATGCCAGGAATTTTAAAAATGAGAATAAGCTTTAAAATCCTTAAATTAGCAACATATTAAGAGGTTCAAAATCACTGTTTATTATCAAAATTGGCAATTTTTTCAACTTTTTGACAAAATTCCTTACCGTGTATACATGTATTGTTTTCAAAGACATTACATCTTATTAGAACAACGTAGCACTAAAAGAAAAATATAATTGTTGCCAATTTAAAAAACAAAATGTAATCAATTTAGCCCTGAAATAATTCCTGTCCTGAAAGGGCTAATATTGATAAGTCAATTCCTAATAAGTAGATGGTACAAATGCACCCGATTTGTACGCATATGCACATCTAATTTGGTGGACACGCTAATTGTTTAGCAGATAAAATCACACTGGTGTGAGCATCATGGTGCAAACTATTTGACAGCGTATAATATAAGGTCATTTTTAATCCGTACAAAATAATGACCTTTATCTGCGCATGCACATGTTTGTAATTACAAATTGGCTAATTGTCCTATGTACATCTAACATGTACAGTCACACCCGTCTCAGGGACCACCTCTCTGGAAAGGACGTCTGTCTATAGTGGTCGTGTAAACTGTCTCCCTATAGATAGAAAGCAATGTGTGTTAGGTAGCTTAGCGAAATGTTGTGGCGTGTAAGAACGCAGGAAAGACGCATATGACAAAATTATTCAAAACCAAAATTTTATTCTACAGAGGCAGAATCAAGATATGTCACTGTATAATGGACAGACGGTTATGTAGCTTTGACGACCCCCTTTTTCAACAGCCTATCGCCATTCTCAAGATACCCGAATTTCCATAAACTGTCGTTCTCATCCTTCTCACACGTTCTCAAGATACCCGGCCAGAACAAAAGCGCTCATCTCTCTCTGTTTCTCCCAGCGTCCCTTTCCCTAGCTTTCGCGTACGTACATCCATTCACTTGCGTGTGCAATTGCATATATGCATGCAGTATAGAATCCCAACACTAAGTGCCGTAGTTCCTTAGACCATGTTTTTTCGCTCAGCTGGGTATAGATCCACCGCTCCAAAGACCCTATGTTCCTTAGACCCCATTTTGGGTTTGGCTGAGGCACACCCCCATCAACAAAAAACTTGAGTGCCACCCCCCCCCCCCCCCCAGGGTACAATACATTTGTCCATATGTACATCTACTCTAAAGCTGTCAAATCATGCGGGTTTCTTGACTCTAAAATTCTTCATAAAAATGAAAATTCAATCCTCATATTTTCATATAATTTTACTACATGTACCTGTGAAATTTGACAGAAGTGTTCACAGAATCGTGTTTGTCTAAAGAAATGCATTACTCTTTATGTGTTCAGCTGCTTAGCGTTTCAATATTTATACTTAAAAGAGTACTTGAATGCAGACTAAGTACATACACAATACTTTTCATATATATATAGCTCTGTCAATACCAGACTCTATTGATTACATGACACATGTAGCTTTATAATTCCACAGGCCATCTGTCTTTACATGAAACTCACTATAACGAGGACCTTGGGACCATGAAAATTACCTTGTTATATCAGGAATCTCTTTATATCAGGGTAAAAAAAAAAAAAAACATAAAGACCTGAGACCACTAAAATTACCTTGTTATACTGTATCAGGAATCTTGTTATATCAGAGCTCTTTATAGCGGGTTTCAACTGTACATACATACATATATAGAGCCAGACATAATGAACTACTCATTATATTTGAAAGTACCCATGATATTTATTCACCTGCTCCATGTTGACTCTTTAAAAAAACAGCACTTGGACAAGTATAACTTACTTTTGTGACACATAGAATGTAAATGTACCTGAAAAAAAATTTGGCAGTCTAGGGTTTCAATCCTTAGCGAATAAAGAGTCGAAATTATATTAGACATAACCCATTTCCCTACCGGTCCACAAGTCTGCCATTAACCTTTAAAGAGAAGGTTGAGTTCTGGGAAAGGTGAAAAATCATTTGTGAGCTTTCTCATTCATTTTCTGTCAGTTTGGAAGAACATCATAGTAGAAATGTCCCATGAAAAGAATTGCTCTTCAAATGCCCTCATATTCAAACTATGAGGAGAAATAGTTTGGGCCGAACATTTATTCCTCATGTGCGTGCAGTCCCATATACCCATTTCTGTGTGCAGTGCATGTGTTTTTCAGTGAGATTTGGTCAATTTCTTATCATTTTTATGATTCCACGACCTCACAGTATACATCAATTCTTACATGTATGTATGTAGACATGATCAACCTTTCCCACTTGCTTTGAGATAGTTTCTTTCATGATGTAATCATTTGATCAGAACTCAACTTATCTTTAAGTCCTATGTAGAACCACCCAGGACCTTGCATAAACTTTCACTCGGTTGGTTGGTTTCTACAGCTTCATAATTCCTCATTTCATACTGACACATTTTCTCTTGCTTTGTTGTAATTTTTGATAAACATAAGGAATTACATTAGCAATAATTCAAATTATGGTGCTACACATGTAATCAAAATGTCTTAGAAATCAATGAATATACAACTTGCTAAGAAGTAAAGAAACATGTCGTGCTCCAATCACCCGCAGGTGGTAATATTTATTCACCTGTTCAATATACAGTGTTTCCCAGTAAAAAAGTTAACAGTTGGAAAAAGTCTCCAAAAATAATTGTTTCATAAGAAATTATTTCAAATATTGTCATACCTGTGGATAGCTTAGAGTCTCTTCTATCAAATGACACCAAAATATCTAACAATATTCTACGCTTGAGTGAGCAAAAGCCAGGGGCAGGGGCTATAGCGTGCAAGCTTACATACCTCACACAGCTGTTTCGGCTTAGCGATCAAACTGCCATTGCCATATCTTGTCATCTGATCAAGGATGTTTACCAAGCTGTTCAGCTGAGCGGTGAAGTCAACCCTGCCTTCAAGAAATGATGCCTCATTCTGTAAAAAATATTCCATTAAAGGTGGAAAATAGTTTGTGGGATTTCTCATTATTTTATGTGCGTGTGGAAGAACATCATAGTAGAAACGTCCCTGAATAGGATTGACCTTGAAATGACCTCATATTCAAAATATGACTGGAAATGCCTTAAATGTCTGGACCAAAGTTTAATGCCACATGTGTGTTTAGTCCGATATACCAATTTCTGCGCGGAGTGCTTTTCACTGTATGTAATTTCTGAACAAGACTTGGTCAGTTTCTAATCATTTCGATGCTTCAAAAGCTCACAGTGTA
The DNA here is from genome assembly GCA_025618425.1 of Heliocidaris tuberculata. Classification (NCBI taxonomy): domain Eukaryota; kingdom Metazoa; phylum Echinodermata; class Echinoidea; order Camarodonta; family Echinometridae; genus Heliocidaris; species Heliocidaris tuberculata. Next base: position 27,701,544 of record CM046852.1, on the reverse strand, counting down.
TAATTATTACGTCCTAAATAATCAAACCTTTCCAAATAACTTCTAGACCATTTCTTTCCCAGTTAGTCATGAAGTGAAAACAAGGAATAAAAGTCATAATGACATTTTTTTGTTATTTTCAATTAGTTACATGATCATTGTGATTTGTACAGAATATGGATCTTTACATATGGCACTCCATATATCGGTGGACTATTAAAATCTATGCACATCAGCGGGGTTTAAACCTGACCTCAAGTTTGCCAACTTCTGAAAAATAAGGGTCATTGTAATTACCAGTAGAGCATCCCAGACCACCTCAGTGTATTCCCTCTTCAAGTATTTAGTTAGACAACTGAACATTTCTTGGAAGCATTCCAGGACCAGGTCCCAAGGAAGGTCAGCTGCTTTCTCTGTTCCAAGACGACATGGACCAAGTCTACATAGCAAGACTGGTAAGATCTGAAATCAATTGCATCGTAGAGAATTTAATGAAGTAGAACTCTCTCTCTCTCTCTCTCTCTCTCTCTCCCTCTCTCATTCCCCTTCTCATTTTGATATAGGAAAAATTCTATCAGTAATAATTTTGACATCATATCTTACCATGGCATCAAGGGTAGTATTCTGAAAACTACATGTACATGTATGCTAGTGAAAATATGTTAATTACCAATTCTAAATAAGAGCAATTCATTAGTCAAAGTCTGTGCAAAGATGGCTGCTTACCTGCAAAGCTAAGAAACAACTAGGAGGAAGCAGCAATGATATCCTGCACAGTTTCTGTTTGTTATGATAATTGCCATATCTTTCAGTAACATTAAAAAAAATTGTAGATTCCAAATACGGAATCTGAATACATGTATCATTAAAACAGCATACCTATATGTACATCATAATGAAATAATTCATTATGACATCACAGCTTATTATGACATCACAATTGATTTTGGCACTGTAACTAACTCAACCCTATTAAACGTGATAAGGTTCATGTATCCAGAGATAGCAGGACACATCACATAAACAAAGAAGGATTGATTCTATGATCAACAGACATATTAAAATGATAAAGATGTTCCATACATACCCTTTCAGCTGAAGAATGTGTTTGGTGTCTAACTCCTTTCAGCATGTCAAACAACAGATGACCAAGACCCTTTGCTTGCTACAACAAAAAGAACAGATTAGTAGAGAATCTTAAAGAACCAAGTCTTTATACTTGCTCCAACAAAGAAACGGAGGAGAATAACTTTCATAACTACAGAGACTATTTGTTTGCAACAACAACAAAAAACAAAGCAGAGAATATTTGATAAAAACAAAAATGCAACATGCAGTCACAAAGTTGGGAGTGGTTAAGATATGTGAAGTTTCATAAAGAAATGACAGTGAAGGTATAAAATTTATGAAAATTATAAGACTGCCGAAATAGATTGCAAATGGGGGGCAAGAATTTTCATGCTAAACATCCTCCATATAACCATCGAACTACTTTAAATATGACAAATATGTCCAAAATAATAACAATCCACTAAAAAAAATATCATTAAAAGGATAAATTGCATAAAAAAGAAAAGAAAAGAAATTCCTTGATGTATATGTGTACAACAAGAATAGTGAAAGCCCTACGACTTATCCTTGTGGGAAAACTACAGGACATAGATATATTCAGTTTGATAGGCATTCGCAGGATTCAAATGTTGAAAAGTAAATTTTTCTTTTTCAATCAAATTTTCTTGTTAAACAGGGAAAGAGATGGTCAAATCGATAAATGGTTGTGCTCTTAATGGCCCTGAAGCCCTTACCTGAGGACTGTCCTGTAGGGTACCAAGCATGAAGTCAAATAACTCTCCATGATCTTTGACCTTCCTCATGATGAAAGCAAAGCTCTCTGCAGCAAACCTTCTCACATGCTCCTTGCGGTCCTCAGCCAAAAGAGGTGAATACATCCTGCATTAAACATCAATTGGCATGTATTCATATTTAACAGATTCTATGGATCTGATAAAAACCAGAAAAAAATAATAAGCGTTCCGGAGCAAAAGTAAAAGAACATTCAATAAAAAGATTGTGACTATTACATTGCCCACATTCATGAATTTGTTTTTATATTAAGAAGGTAAGAACATTCCACCAAGCCTAATCATTTCATTGATTGTAAAAAACAAACTTGAATGACAGGATAATGGGGCAAGTCTTACCTGTACCACATCTTGAATGTCTCTAACCAGGTACCTCCAGAGAAACTTAAACATGTAACACAAACATTGGAAAGCTCCCTATGGCAAGCCTTACCTGTACACATCTTTGATGTCTCTAACCAGGTACCTCCAGAGGAACTTAAACATGTAACACAAACATTGGAAAGCTCCCTCTATCAGCTCCGTATCCTGGGTATCCAGAAGAGAAACCACAATCTCAAAGAATTCCTTGAAATGAGGGTAGAAATCCGTCTGAAGATCCCTGCCAAGCTGCACCACAAGGCTGTTAGAAAACAGATGACATGTTTGATGTTAGGGTCAAAGTTCACTTCAATATATATATGGAAACATACATGGAAACAATGATCCGTCATAGCATCAGCTCCTGCTCTGTTGAATTCTCTACCCACAAAATTTAGGAAAATATTTTCTTTTCATACTTTAAAAAGAGCTCTGAAGACATACTATTTCTTGCAGTAGGTTTACATTTTTCCTATAGGTACATAAACCAATTCTATTGAAAAGCGTATAGAAAATGATTAATTGCTTTTGTGAATCTTAGTCCAATAATTTCGACTGATGATTATTAAACTACATAGTATCATGTGTTAATCAATATTATATGTACCTGTATGCCTTTTGTTATTATTTATTTATATTCCTTTTGTATATTGCACATAGAGAAGAATTTCCATATCTTATGGACATTAACCACTGAATTATAAACTGAATTACAATGTTAATGACTGGCTGTAAGCTGATAATATGAATTATTTCACTACCAACTCAACTTATTTAAAGATCCGAATATCTGACACATTTCAAAAGATGTAGGGCTGCCAACCTTGAGTGAGAGTTTAGAGTGAGACACTGCGAGGGAGCGAAGCGACCGAGGGGGGGGAAGGTGTTGTGTTGTAGGGGGGTGTCCCCCCCCCCCCCTTCCACGGTAGGGAGCTTTGACAAGTTTACATTTTAAATGGTGCAAGCTGGTGCATACTTTAGGCATGATTTCAACACATACATAGAAGCCAGTGAAAAAAATAAGCGGGGGGCTAAGGGCGATTAGCCCTCAAAACTCTTGAAAAAGCCACCGTAAATGAAAAAAGAGCCACCGTCAAATAATTTTTCTGCCCATGGGTCGTAGTACATTAAAATCTCTGAACACAATAGGTGGACTTCGAAGTAGCCCTCACGAAAGAAATTTTAATTTTCACACTGATAGAAGCAGCATTAATGTACTAAATTGAATTGAATAAGTAAATTTAAAAATAGGTTAGTCGTCACACGTACATGCATTATAAACCAATCGTAATCCAATAGGTCATCTCTGTGCGGGAACTGAAAACAATTTTCATTGGTTAAACTTTGCGCCCGGGGGAAAATCTTGAAACTTTGGGCTTGGGCATATCGAATATTTTGAATATCGAAGATTTTGGAGACATTTTATTTGTTACTTTCTATTTTGGGGGTTCAGCGTGAGAATTCGTTTATCAGAGTGAGACAGTCAGAATTGGGTGAATTGCGTGAGAGTTGGCAGCCCTGAAAGTGCATGTATAAATCTCACGCAGCAAAAAAAAAAAAAAAAAAAAAAAAAAAAATCATCGCATTTGGGATTATTTGGAGCATGGCCTACCAGAAATCAGAGAATATTTGGTTCGGTTTGGGAGAAGAATTTATTCTAAGAATGTGACTGACTACTGCTTTTATACAAGTTGACAAGTGATTTGAAAATCAGAATATCTATAAACTTACTCCAGTAGAGGGATGTAAGCCATGCTGTTAGGAATCCTGAGATGGGTCTTGAGAGCTGAGACTATCTGGTCTTCAAAGTGAACCAACTGAGCAAAGCTTTGAACCTGGTCTGATATCTCATGGCTGAAATTAACTGGAAAGGAAAGAGAAAAAAAAAAATGTAAACTCTGAACAATCTTCAATTACAGTTTGCAGGCACAATCCTTTGTCAGTCCTAACATTAACAAAGGTTCTGAAATGTGAGACTACGGAAACTGCAGTCTTTTGGCCCTCTACTGACACAGCTGGATACTGACCAAGTTAGGCTAGGCTTCATGGAATTGTGTTTGTCAAGATAGAGTCTGTGCCTGAAGACTAATCTTGCCTAAGTTGCGTTATGGTCCTGGAACTGAATTTCAATAGAAACTGGCTTGTCATAATTCTGACTCATTAGTCATGCAGTAGGTGATTTTTTTTTTGGACGAACAAAATGAAAACAAGCAAAGGCTGATTAAAATCATTTTCATTGAAAAGCACAAAAAAACAAGCACATGCACCTGGAACCACATAATCTAATGCCCAACTAACAGTCAGGACTCAGGCTCTCCTTACCAGTCTGCTCACTGCTCTGCTCATACATATTTTCCAAAGATTTATAAGGTAAATTGATAACAGTCTTGAACATTCAGTGAAATTCATTTCAAACCAAAGACCACTATTAACCCATTGACTATTGAATTATCTCATTCCCATAGGCTTAATACAGGGTCCACCCAGTTCCCATAGGCAATGGGTTAACAATCCAATCATTCAATTTCCAAAAGAATTATTCAGCAAAAGCATTATATTTGTGTATTTATATCCTAAATATCAACATAGTTAGGAAAAAATAAATAAGAGTTCACAAACCAAAATCTTGTGTGCAATTGAGTTCCCTCCATTTTGCCAAACCCTCGGCAAAGAATGAATCAGCATCCTGCAAAAAAGAAATTCATAGTCACCATACTTAAAGAGAAGGTTGAGTTCTGGGAAAGATGAAAAATAATTTGTGAGCTCTCATTCATTTTACATCAGTTCGGAAGAATATCATAGCAGAAATGTCCCCTGAAAGGATTGCTCTTCAAATGCCCTCATATTCAAAATATGACAAGAAATAGCTGAAGTGTTTGGGCTGAACATTCATGCCACATGTGTGTGCAGTCCCATATATCCAGTGCATGGGCTTTTCAGCGAGATTGGATCAATTTCGTATCATTTTGATGATTCCAAAACAAATATACACCAATTCTTATGTAGACATTAACCTTTCAAAATTGCTTTGAGACAGTTTCTTTCACAATGCAATTGCATGAGCAGAACTCAACTTTATCTTTGAGTTTACATTAAAACAATATGAAATAATCTGGAAACAATAAATGCGATAAAATGTACTTCATCAATATCCCTCGCATATCTTTCCATAACAATGTAGAACAATATTAGTCTACATGTAGATACATACCATCTTCTATTCTAATTTCCCTTTTGCTACCATCGCTTTTTATTATCTTTATGGTTTCTGAACAAAATAATGTCAAGCAAAGGTATTTTATTTAGATATTGCTTCTCTCCATCCAGGAGTTCAATGGGTACACCGGGCAGGATGCAAACTTCAATGTGACTGAGTTACTACATGTATGTGCACACCCGCAAAAAGACCTGGCTGGAATGCTCCTCGGTGGAGACGAGAATGTGCACTGTAAAGTACAGAATCATGATTGAATCCAATGTTGTTGTTGTTGTTGTTAATTGGGTTTTTACCAACGTGTATCAATCAAGTATGATTATGTACGTCTGGAACCGACCTTTAACGTCACCATCCGAAAGATGTGACTGAGATTCGCACCTGGGTCTGATCATAGCCAGTTTTTAGGCGAATGCAGAGAGCCGACCGTTGACGTTACCGTTAGATCAAATCCCGATCCCTAAATCATTTTTGGTCAGTTATTTGTAGCTGGTAAGGCACTATATTAACCCTTTCAGGACAGGAATTATTTAAGGGCTAAATTGATCACATTTTATTCTTCAAATTGGCAACATTAATATTTTTCTTTTAGTGCTACATGGTTCTAATAAGGTGTAATGTCTTTCAGAACAATATATATGATTAGAAATTTTGTTGAAAAGTTGAAAAAATTGCCAATTTTGCTGAAAAACAATGATTTTGAAATTCTTAATGTGTTGCCAATTAAAGGATTTCATAGCTTATTCTCATTTTTAAAATTCCTGGAATAAAACGCAATATGGTCATGCAACAAAAATGGACATAGTGTGTACAGAAATTTTTGTTCTTTCTACTCAGGCATCTGGTACATTTTTTAGAGCTGTGAATAAAAAATTATTGAGCTAAACCACAAAATGTGGTCATATTGTCTCGAAAGGGTTAAAAACAGTAACCATTATCTCTATAGTTTCATACCTGCGGCTCACTCTGCGTCTTCTTACTTCTGTGGATGACATCGATATTAATATGAGCGATCCGCTCAGAGAAGCTCTCAAACTGTTAACAAGAGACAGAGTAGAGAGAACATTAGTACCTTCTTCTTCTTCTTAATTTGTTTCTGTTTGGCAACCAGTCATAACTGACTATTTTTGCCACACACTATACATAATTATGTAGACCTACTTAACATTTTTTTTTTTCTTTTTTCCTTTTTTTCTTTTTTAAATATCGGTAATCTTTAAACAAGAGAAAAAAAAACAAACAAACAAAAAAAAACAATATAACCATATGCACACACCCACACAAACACATACAGTCAAAATGTATAACATTTCATCTTTAGACTAGTTTACATGACCTTTTTTTTTTTTTTTTTGTTGTTTCAATGTTTCAATGCAAGAGCTAGAGAGAGGGGAAATTATGAAAAAGAGAAAAATCGAAGAATAGTCTTACCCATAGCAGTTTAGTGTCACCTTTTAGTGATATCATTTGATCCAGAAAGCTGTGAATTACAAATTGTACATGAGCAGAAAGTGCAAAAATTGCTGGCAAATTTTAGTCCATTTTTGTGCCACTCATGAATAAGAGAGATTTAATTGAAAATAATCATTGAAGTTTTCTCTAAATTGGCGATGTGGAGTGAAATTTATAAACCATATGCGTGTACAAATTGGTAATTTTGTGTTGAGTTTTTGTAATTTTCATTCAAATTGGTTCATTTAATAAACATTTTTATTTTTTAAGCTATGAAAAAGAGTGGAAACTACAAATAACTAGTGCCAATTTAAGGAAGAAATACTGATTCATTTACACCTTTAGAGAACTCTGAACTGCTATGGGTATACTGAAATTTTTCATCTTGCTCTCATCAAATTAACCCTTTCATGACAAGAATTATTCAAGGGCTAAATTGATCACATTTTATTCGTCAAATTGGCAACAACAATATTTTTCTTTTAGTGCTACACGGTTCTAACAAAATGTAAAGTCTTTGAAAACAATATGCATCATTAGAAACTTAGTCGAAAGTTGAAAAAAATTGCCAATATTGATAAAAACAGTGATTTTGAACCTCTCAATGTGTTGCCAATTTAAGGATTTTCAAGCTTATTCTCCTTTTTAAAATTCCTGGCATCAAACACAATATGGTCATGCAACAAAAATGGAAACAATGTGTGTAGAAATTTCTACCCTTTCTACTCATGCATCTGGTATATATTTTAGAGCTCTGCATCAAAAGTTATTGAGCCAAACCACAAAATGTGGTCAATTGTCTCTAAAGGGTTAAAATGCACTTGATTTACAAGGGGCCAAGATCAAACAATATAAACAAGAATAAAGGAAAACAAAACACACAAAAACAAATTAAATGAGCTCTAAACTCAACTCTTCTCTTTCTCGGAAAGTACAGTCAACTATCAGGTATGCTGTCATAGAGTAGAGGCGGGTATTTTCGGCCGGGTAGAGATTTCGGCCGGTCCGTCGTATGCATGGTAAAATCACTTTAAAATTTGTAGGATGATAGCATGATATCACATATCACACAATACCAAAGTCACAGGGGAACCGCAGTAGCAATGAAAAAAGTATCCATAAATATCACATTTTAGCAATGTAATCGGCAGTCCCGATACCATGATCTGAAAATTTGCGTATCTTACGCATGTCCATAAGGAAAATGGGTTCCAAAAACTGAGCTGCAATTCAAGAAATTTTCAGTTTCAGATCAGGATTTTTTGTATGTCGCAAGATCAAGTGTCCAATCGCACGTTGCAGTCAAAGATAGTCGGTGTGTGAGACCCACATGCAATATCTCTGTTACAAAAAAGTGTTAAGTCTTGAGATTTCAGTTTCTGATACCGCTGAGGTAAAATTTGGCAGGATCGCACGCCAGGAGTTGCAGGGTTGGATGCAGGCTCGGGCCACTGTGACCTTTTTATCAGCAGGCGAACGCACACAGCGTATAGGCACACTCCCCACTGACTTTGTAAAGGCTGCCGAAAACACACCACGTAATACTAAAGTGGTCATATTTACCACTACGCGGGACGAGTGCAAAAATACTAGTCATTTTCTATCGCATGTACTTAAGGTATGGGGGAAAAATAAGATAAATATTTCAAATACTTCCTTTCAAATTCAGCTCTCACTCCTACCTTAGATGGCCGTTAGGAAGAACTGATATTTCCAGTAAAATCCAAAGTCAAAATCATGTCCAAAACTGAAGAAATCCCCGCCAATTTTTTCGCGATCGTGCATGTTGTTTTCATGCCGCCTATGTTTTAGACTAAAGTCGGCTAATAAAATTTTGTCCACAAAGAAACTCGGTATCGATCTCTACAACCGCGCACGCGGAAAATCGTGTCTTTTACGTGTGCACAATAGGGACCTAATTTTTAACGACCAAATATTTGGGGGGGGAGATGTAAGCGCTCACAGCGATCAGGAAATGTACACAATGACTTGCAATACCCCGTTTCGCCAGAAGTGACAGTAAAGTACGGATTTCATTTTTGAAATTATCTTTTCCAATATCGCTGAGTTGAATTTATTGTATTTCATGGAAATGTTGGTGTCGGTTTTTGTAAATTAAATGCTGAATTTGAGTGAATGTTGGTGACTTTTGAGCAGTGGCGTTTGAAAAAGTTGAGGTGTACGACTGCCTTGGCTATACGAGCTCTGTGGCTTATCAATCTGCTACTGGCCACAGAGCTATACAGCCCATGCCTATACTGCGTGTGGAGGAAGATATCAACCAAAAAATCTAGATCTAAATATCACCATTTCCCACATACTGTGAGCCATGCAAACCACCCTCGGAGTTTTCTAAAGGGGTAACCATCCAGGATCAACTAAGATTGTAAAAATTGAATGAATAAAAAAGAAAAAAAGCCACAAAATTGGCAGGTGTGATCAGGTTTTTTTACCATGCACTTGTAACTTGTATATATGGGACTACACATGCAAGGTAAGATTGGTGTAGTCCCATATATACAAGTTACACTGTGTAACTTGTATATATGGGACTACACCAATCTTACCTTGCATGTGTAGTCCCATATATACAAGTTACAAGTGCATGGTAAAAAAACCTGATCACACCTGCCAATTTTGTGGCTTTTTTTCTTTTTTATTCATTCAATTTTTACAATCTTAGTTGATCCTGGATGGTTACCCCTTTAGAAAACTCCGAGGGTGGTTTGCATGGCTCACAGTATGTGGGAAATGGTGATATTTAGATCTAGATTTTTTGGTTGATATCTTCCTCCACACGCAGTATAGGCATGGGCTGTATAGCTCTGTGGCCAGTAGCAGATTGATAAGCCACAGAGCTCGTATAGCTACGACTGCCTAGAGTCTATACACACGAAGTATAGAGCTAGTAAAGTCGCTATGAGTGGCCGAAAACACACCTGCTGGTTAACATAGTAACAATATTGGCTTTCATGATTTGAATAAGAAGTAAAAATAAATATGAAATGAAGAGTCCAACAAATGAACAACAGGAATTTGTTGTAAGTGGCCGAATTCCCCCCCCCCCCCCCCCCCCCCTCTTCTCTTACTCTACTAGGGTCTATAATTTATATAAAGTATAATATAATCCAAATTTTCAGACTCAATTTTTCTACACTGATTTACGTCATGGGCCTTCATCCGGAATAGATTTCCATCAACATGTTCAATCATGTCAATAGGATTAGTCTAATAATATGCAAACTAGAGCATCGACTCCCGGCGATTACGACAAATGTCGCAAAGGCACTGACTATGTACGTATTCTAACGCGAGTCGGTGTACATGGACAATGCACCCGTATTCACACATATTGTTCAATCACTCGACAATCGCAACTTACCTTAAACCGATTTGTCTCCTTGTGATGGGAGGATTTGGAGCTCGTTTTGACCATTTTGACTCTATTCTCCTTTATTCGTCCTCATGATACTTCCGACGTCAATAAAAACAGAACATATAGGGTCGAAGATGAAACACATTGCTCCGCAGACACGCACACGTGAAAATTGATAACCTTCTTTCCAGGCCGGCGTTGAAAACACTACTGGCTATATTATTCGTGGGCCATTTTTTTTTTTTTTTTCTAACACCGATTTTACTCCTTAACCTTATCTGAACCTTCTGAACCCTACTCTTTAAAGAAGCTAAACCTATCTTCTTCGCCCTAATCTTATCACTACATGCTAATCTTAATAGGGCGCTATGAGCAGATGCCAAGCATTGGCTAGAGAGAACTTATCATTGAAGCCTGAATTATAGGCTTAAAGGGAAATCCAACCTTAATAGCAAGTTGTTTTGAAAGAAAGAGGAAAAATCAGAGAAGCAGATTGGTGAAAGTTTGAACGAAATCGGACAAGCAATAAGAAAGTTATGAATTTTTGAAAGTTGTAATCACTATGCATATGGGAATTTCAAATTGGCCGAATAGGTAATGTCACTGTGATGTAGATGTGGACAACTCCCCCATTCGCTCTAACACACAAAATGACTAAAATGTCACTTTTTTTTCTAAATGCATTACTCAGTAGGATCTTTTCGCTCATGAAGACCTATAACAATATGCTATATCCAATATATTTTTAGTACTGCCCCGAGGGTAAAAGTGCCTCGAAGAAAACCGCAAATTAATGATATTTTTGTGTACGACAAATGGGAGAGTTGTCCACAAAAATGTCACAATTGACTCACCAAATTGCCAATTTGAGATTCGCATAGATGTAGTGATCTCATTTTTCAAACATGCATAACTTTCTTAATCCTTGTCCGATTTCTTTCAAACTTTCACCATCTTGTTAGGTGGTCTGTCATGATTGACAGATCACCTTTTGGATTCGTACGAATTTTCTTTTTTATTTTTATTATTCTTTTTATTTCCTCCATTTTTTGTGGTCACGATATCTATAAAACCTCAAATTCAATCATCATCAAAATATCATCACATATCAACATCAATGAGTTCTCGCTATCGCAACAATTTCAATATCATGACGTCATCATGACGTCATCTAGACGCCATTTTGTAAAAACACATTATCAATCATATCTTCATTATTGATTATCAAAAATCAACCAAATTCACATGACATTAACTTCAGGTCATGAGTCATCAGCTCAAGTCGTCAAAAGTCATCCAGAGGTCATGACGCGCGCGTACGCGCGCGTCAAAATTTTAAAATGCTCAAAATCATCCCAGGACTAAATGATAGTACGTTTCAGGTCATTTTAAGCATTTCAAAATTTTCCGTCCGTGCGCGTCCGCGCGCGCGTTATGCGTGCGCGCAGCGCGTACAGAGCGGGAAAACGCCGTTTTTTCGCATGATTTGTGTTTCTGACACTATTTTTGACAATTTCCAACCATTTACAGTCATTCTTGACATTCCATAAGGCCACACACGCGCGTCAAACATTGAAATCCGCGCGCGCGTCAATTGGCAAAATAGTGTAAAAAGTCGTAAAAACATGCCTTTACAAAATTAACTCTAGCTCTTTAAATAGTCCATTGACCCCCAATTTTTTTTTCATATTTGGGTAGAGGAGGAATCATAGATATTATTTCATGGGTCATTTGACCCTCAATTATATTGCAAAGTCATCAAAATGGCGTCTAAACTCAAAATTTCATTTTTTCAAAAGTGACGTCATCAAATTTATGCAAATTTGACTATAACTCCTTTAATATTGGTCATTTTTCGCCCAAATTTGGATATGATGTAGCTGAGACAATTCTCTACAAGCTCAGTTACCATGATTTTTCATTTTGACAAAGGCATCATGGCGTATTTTTGCGATTAAAGGAGGTATGTCAATTTTTCTCATTTTGCGTGTATTCTCTATGGGACATGACTTTTTCTCAAATCTTGATTCTACATTCCCGTCTTCTTTGAGCAGTATCTCTGTTATTTCTGCTCGATTTTCTCCCAAATTGGAGTATGTTATAGCTGAGACTATAAGCTTTTACAAGTGTGCCCTCCAATTTTTGATCAGATGTCGGGATCATGCCCTTTTTTTAACTACAAAATGTCATTTGAGAATCCCGTTTTTCGTCTACGTGTTATGTCTATTGGAAATATTTTGGTCCATTGGTAAAGCAATTGCCTCCCATTCCGGCGACCCAGGTTCGACTCCCGGTGGGTCCATTTTTTTTTTTTTTTTTTTTTTTTTTTTTTTGCCTTTCATTCTACCATCTTCTTCGACTATTATAACATATACCATCACAAACAATGTAAAAAACTGCCTAATTTTGCGTGTTATGTCTATTGAAAGTAGTGTGCAGTAGTTTGTGTAGAATCTCATTCCCTGTCGTGTATTAAAGCTAAGGGGATAATCTTCCACATGTCCTGCAATATCAAATCGTCCAGTTCGTTATCCCGATTTCTCCAAATCGGCTCAGTCAATTTTCTTCATATTTTCGTCAGTCATCAGTCCTAATAAGGTCAAGTTCCCACATCTTTTTCAAGGTCATCAGGTTATTGTGACGTCATCCAGGCGCCATTTTGTGAAAATCAACTTATGGTCATATGTTCATAACGAAATGTCATTTCTCTTTCATATTTGGCATGGTTAAGGTCACTGTCATTCCAGTCAAGGTCATTTCGTTAAACGCGCGCGTACGCGTACGTTTAGAAATGATCCAAAAATTTAGAAATGATCCCAAAATTTAGAAATGATCCAAATCGTCCCAAATTCATTTTGCAAACGTTTCATGCCATTTCAAGCACTTTTCGAAAAATCGCCCATAAAACTGAACCTGTAGGGGCGCTATGCCACTTAGGTTATCGTGGTTATTGTCATCATTATTGTCATTATGATCATCATTATCAATATATCATTATCGTCATTGTCATCACTTATATGACCATATCTTATGATCATTGTCGTCAACATTATGATTATAATCTTGCAGAAATATTATCACACCTGACAAAGCACTTTGCCACAGTGAAAGACAGACCACCTAATTCGTCTTCAGTGACGAATTAAATTTCTAGTTTTTCTTATTTTTCTGCTTTCACACAAATCATCTTATTACGAAGGTTGGATTGCCCTTTAAGTACGGTATATAAACTTTTTTTTTATTATTATGCATGCTATCTACGCAATATGAACGCAGCATAATTATCATGAATAATTTAAGACTAGCTTGACATCTAGGTGTATAAATATTCAAACTTGAATGACGAGCTCCGCTGAACTTAAAACAATAACAACAACAACATACCTGTACCTAGGGAAGAAGATGGCTGGATCGTTTCCTGGTGCAGGCGACTCATAGTCGTACTTACTTAGTAATCGGCTCACTTTAGCTACTTCAAAACTGTGCACATTTTCTTCTTCTTCCTCTCCTTAATTATTTTCTCTTAAATTTAAACTTGGCCTGCATGCAGAGAGAAACGAGCTGATCAGAACATGAGCCATGCGTGTATCTTATTTTTATAGGGATAGTCATATAGGTGTAATAGTTATACTGGGTGGGGCTGGCCGGGGCTGCAGCTTCTTCCCCCCCCCCCCCCTCCCTCCCCGGTCATGCACCCCACCCCCGATTTTCAGGCAACCATGCACCACCTTGTATTCGGGATTTTAGAAATAAAAGTAAGGAGACATTATACATGTACATGTACATAGGAGTACAAGAGGATAGAAACTGAGTTCAAATTAAGAACAAAGAATTACTTTTTTTAGGAAAAGATATAAAGAGAAGATAACAGAAGATGAAAGAAAGAGATGGAAGGGAACAGAAAAGGATTACGCATTTTTATAGAAAGAAAAAAGTAACGAAATAAGGAAATTTCATACTAACAGGAAATGAGAGAAAGAAAACACAAATGAGAGAAATTAGACCGGGGGGGGGGGCATGTCTCATTGAGACCTGTACATCATCCGCGTACACGAAAATGGAAAAAAGGGTACTTTTTCAGCATTAGGCGCATAACCCGGGCGTTTATTAGGGTATCAAAAACAGTAAAACTTCAAGAAAAAGGGTGTCAAATTCCGAGGTGATAAGAAGAAGATCCGCGGAAATCGCCGTTAAGGGTATAAAAATCAGAGATGTTAGACAGGTTTCCCTATGCCTGCAATCCCCGTTTAGGGTCCTTTTCAAAGTGATTTACGAGGATGATATATAGGTCTCAATGAGACATGCTCCCCACCCGGGGGGTGGGGGGGGGGGGAGAAAGAAAACACAGAAAATTAATATGGGAATATGAAATTAGAAGATGAGAGAAAAGGCGGCTTTAGCTATAGGCCCAGTGGCGTATCTACGAGGCCGGGGCAGAGCTAGGGTGCACGTGCCCCGGGCGGCACTTGAAGGGGGCGCAAAAAACGCAAAAGAAAGAAAGAAAGGGGGAGACTGAATACAAGACAAAAAGCATAAGAAATTGTGTTTCATAGGGTTTGAAATGCAAAGATTTTCTATAGCTCGGTCGCTTTGCTCCCTCGCATAATTATGTTCAAAATCTAGCTATTTCGCACCCCTAATTTTTTAAAGTGTTAACCATTAATTGACTCTAGTTGCTTTACCCCCCCCCCCCCCAACCTGCATAAGGCAGGAGCTTGGTAAATTGTGCACCCCCTGATGGGATATAAGGGCATAAAATGCACTAGTGTAGAACATTCGAAAGAAATCATAAATTTGCCTTGCAATTGCCTTACTTAATTACTCAAACATATTTCTTCAGGGTTTTCATACATTTCGCGCCCCAAAAATAGGAATGTTCAGAATTTCAACAATAAAAAAAATCCATTGCTAGGTCACTGTGTTCCCTTGGATTTTGTTTTTTTGTTTTTTTTTTTTTTTTTGTTTTTTTTTTTGTTTCTTGTTTTTTGTAAGGGTAAAATACATAAGAAATTTCAGTTTGAGGGCTGAAAAAAAAAATATCTACAGCTCGGTCGCGTTGCTCCCTCGCTTATACAATAACTCAACAAATTCGGGCTAACAACCCAGTGTTATGTGCATCAAAAATCATTTTCACGTAAAGTGCCATCATTTCTAAATTAAAAACGCTCATTAATCTAAGTTTGGGCATGGGGGGGGGGGGGCAGATTTGATAGTTTTCCCCGGGCGCCAGAATACCTAGATACGCCACTGTATAGGCCTATTAAGTGTGGGGGAGATTTCAAGAGAAATCTCGGCAATGTGACATTGCTACGCTACAATTTTCTTCCACTTATAATGAGAATAAATTACTTTTGACCCAAGTTTGCCTGAACTCGATCAAGCTTCCTTTGAATGCAAAATGGCAGCATGGTTAAGGTGATTGAACAATATCAGCGTTGCCAGCTGATAAGTGTCAGCGGTAGAACATAACTGAAGCATGGATATACTATATATTCTCCTGCAGACGATAAGAGCACTATCGAAACAGAACACTTTCTGTTGGATTGGTGCCACGAGGTCCATCTTCATAGGAAAGGCGTTATCATGATCACCCTTACTGTCACCATCACCCCTCACCTGTAATTAAAATGATAGGGACCCCTTTGTCTTTCTTTTTCTCCCCTCCTCTCTCTCTCTCTCTCTCTCTCGCTCTCTCTCTCTTTCTCTCTTTCGTCCCCTTCCCCTCTCTCTCTTTCGTCCCCTTTCTCTCTCTCTCTTTCGTCCCCTTTCTCTCTCTCTCTATCTCTCTCGCTCTCTCTCTCTTTCTCTCTTTCGTCCCCTTTCTCTCTCTCTCTTTCGTCCCCTTTCTCTCTCTCTCTCTCTCGCTCTCTCTCTCTTTCTCTCTTTCGTCCCCTTCCCCTCTCTCTCTTTCGTCCCCTTTCTCTCTCTCTCTATCTCTCTATTTGTCTCCCTCTTTATCATCACTCTCCCTCTCTCTCTCTCTCCTACACCTCTCCTCTCTTTCTTTTTTAAATTTGAATTTGATCAATGAATTTTTATGAAATGTCTATATATGTTTGATATTTTATATATGTCATATTTTGTGTTGTTTGAATTTTAATTGTAATTGTATATTTTGGCCGTTGGCTGCGATGATCCTTTAATAAACCATTTTTATCTATATATCTATTAAAATAGAATGAAGTAATAGAAAAACTGGACACTTGATTCAATTCTCTCATTCCCACTGGCTTAATACAAGAGCCACCCGGTTCCCGCAGAAAATGGGTTAAAGAGAGGAGAAATATTAGTCCCACTTGACGTTGTTGATTATTAAATTCTACAAAGAACGGCATCTGATGGTAGATCGGTGGAGACCGGGGGGGGGGGGGTGTTTCACAAAGGGTTAAATTTGACTTAAAGTCATGCGTAAGTGCCAATTCGCATACGCTTTTAAACGCGTAATCTCATTGGTAGATTACCCTCTAGCATGTGTAACCTGAGCATTATCTGATCAATGCGGTGATGTGTCATATACAGCACGCAACTAGGAATTTAAGTGCGACTTTAAGTCAAACTTAACTCTTTGTGAAACACCCCCAGTTAATAAGAGAGAACTTATCGCGCGGGATAAGGAAGATGGGCCCGTTGCACAAAACTTGCGTTTAAACGCAAATCAGGAAAATCAAACGCAACTTTATTTTCAGCCAATCAGAAGTGGGCATTTAGGACTTGCGTTTGATTTTTAGGAGTTGCAATTAAACGCAAGTTTTGTGCAACGGGCCCCAGGATGCTAATGGACGAGAGGTGCATGGAGGGAGAGTTTGTACATGTGGGCGTAGGAGAGAGAGACGGAGAGAAAAAAAGTTTAATGAAATTAAAATAAAAGTGTAAAAGAGACAAAGGGTCCGTGTGAAGGCGTGTATGTGTGAGTAAGTGTGTGTTTGTATGAGAAAGAGAGAGGGGGAGAGAGGGAGAAGAAAAGAAAGTTTTAAATGATTAAAAGTTTACGGAGATCAGATAGAAGTGGAGATCAGTTATAATTATGAGAGAACTTAGCGAACGAACAAAAAGATCAAGATGCAGAATAAAGAATGGACGAGAGGTTAAAGGGAGAGTTCGTGCGCGTGGAGGAGAGAGAAAGAGAGAGAGAGACGGGGGTTGGGAGAAAAAAGTTTTATGAAATAGAGAGTGTCTGAGAGATAGAGAGAGATTCCATGTGTGTGCGTGTGTGTGAGAGAGAGAGAGAAGGAGAGAGAGAGACAGACAGAGAAGAAAAGAAAGTTTTAAAAGTAAAAGAGTAAGAGCGGGAAAGAGAGAGGGTCGGATATGTAAAGATATTGTTAAAAAGATAAACTTAAAAACGCCCAACTACAGAGAGAGCTGAAAGTTGTTGTTTTTTTCTTTTAAAGGGTTAAAATATCAGAATTAATATTCAAGATTCAAAACACATTAATTTCCTTTGCGTATGAAATCGATGATTGCAGTAATACTCATACAGAGGGAGGGAGTTTATTCCTATAAAAAAAAGGCGTGAAGTTTGTATGGGGCTGCAATGTTTGTGCCTTTTATAGTCTGAGTCTAAACCTACGTAGAAACTCAAAATGATAAGTGTATAATTTAATATTGTGGTAGAAACAGGTTCATCCCCCTCCCCCCCCCCCAAATAAAAAAAAAAAATAATAATAATACAATAAATAATTAAATAAGTAAACAAACCAACAAAAAAAAAAATTAATAAATAAAAATAAAAAAATAAAAAAAAATTATTATAATCATTATTATTATCATTATAGTAATAATCAAATAAATTTTTCACGTGCGGCTCGTCAGCAAAATGCCAGCTTGTGATTGATTTTTAATTCAATATTATCAATCAAATTCAACAGCTATACGCCTACAGGTGGCGTAATGAGCTAAAAGTTTTGAAGGGGCCTAGACGTATTCTCTTTAGAGCCAAGAGGTGTTTAAAAAAATCATGAAGGGTACTATTAGACTGTCTTGCACCCCCCCCCCCTCCCAATACGAAAGACGGATCGACGCCCCTGCTTGAAGCTAGTGGTAAGGGCGACACTCATGCTCCCAAACAGGCATTATTTTGCTGGATAAAAACTTTGAAATTTGATGACACGCTTGGTAAATTGCGTATCTTAAAGAGTTTTCAGGTTCGCCAGAAAGCGAGGGAAAAGATTTTGCATTTGCAATTTGGAACATTCCATTTTAGAAAACGTTTTATCACAATGGCGTATCAAAATCTGATCTTTTAAATTAAAAACATATCATCCCTTTTCTCTCTTCTCTTATGGAGGATAGGCAGTGTGAAACCATCATTTAGACAAAAAAAGGTTGGCGACTTTCCCATTTCGAGAAACGCCTTAGTCTCTAAATCCCACGTTTTTCCCATTTTCCTATCTTTCTTTCCCTTTTCTTCCCTTTTTTCTTTCACTTTTCTTCTTTTTTCCTTTTTTTTTTCCTTCTTTTCTTTTTTTTTTTTTTTTTTTTGGTTTTTTGTTTTTTTTTTTTTTGGGGGGGGGAGGGGTAGGGTACCTTTGGGGGTGTTGCAGCCCCAAGCCCCCCCCCCCCCGTACGCCCGTGCATGTGTATAAAGGTAAGCGTAGACCCTAAGTAATTCTACAATCACGGAAAATGTCATATTCTTTGCATTCTTTGCTTCCTGTGATCAGTTCCCAGTCTCTTGAGTACATAGCACCGTCGTCCTAATCAAACAGTAAATACTGTACTACTACAAGGACTGTAGCTAGGGGAAGGCATGATTCATAATTATGCGCTCGATCATTCAGCGGTATAGGCAGGTAGTGTACAACGGTCGTCTGATATGGCGAATCGTAATTTTTCGCGCTTTTTGCCTGTCTTTTTCTCTGTAACAGCCTGTTTTCTCTGTATTTTTATTTCTATCACCGAAGATACTTTTACCAGGGTTAGTCAAAGACCATCTGTTGTGTCATCGGCCAGCGTCATTATAAGAGGTAGGTCATTCATTAAAAAAAAAAGATATCTTCTTAAAGGAAATATCTATACATAATTCTCTTAAGCCCGACTTACACGTGGGATCACTTGCAGTCTTTAAGACTGCGTCAGTGACCTCTATACGGTCTTTTGTGCGTCATGAGAGAGTGATATCGTTGAACCCTTTCAAGACAATTGACCACATTTTGTGGTTTGGTCAATAACTTTTTATTCAGAGCTCTAAAAAATATACCAGATGCATGAGTAGAAAGAGCAAAAATTTCTGCACACACTGTGTTCATTTTTGTTACATGACCGTACTGCGTTTGATGCCAGGAATTTTGAAAACAAAAATAAAGTTTAAAATCCTTAAATTGGCAACACCTTGAAAAGTTCACAATCATTG
The DNA here is from genome assembly GCA_025618425.1 of Heliocidaris tuberculata. NCBI lineage: Eukaryota > Metazoa > Echinodermata > Echinoidea > Camarodonta > Echinometridae > Heliocidaris > Heliocidaris tuberculata. The sequence continues at coordinate 27,681,949 of CM046852.1, read as the reverse complement.
TTTTTTAATCAATTTGCAATTTTTTCAACTTTTCGACAACATTTCTAACCATTTATACTGTTTTCAAAGACATTACACCTCAATAGAACCATGTAGCACTAAAAGGAAAATATTATTGTTGCCACTTTTAAGTACAAAATGTGATCAATACAGTTCTTAAATTATTCTTGTCCTGAAAAGGATTAAGACTGCGTCAGTGACTCTACGGTCTTTTGTGCGTCATGAGAGAGTGATATCGTTTAAAAAGTGCAAACAATAGTTTTAAAAGCTGTCGTATGTATGGGTCACTTGTTTCACGGATTCGATAAGCGCATGTAATGACGCAATCGAGATGACGCCTCGTGTGAGACGGGCTTTACAGTGCGGGGGAAATATTTATTGATAGGCCAGGAGCCTGTCCCGAAATAGTCAGCCCATTTAATCCATAAGATTTGACCCCTTAAAGTTACTAATACAAGTAGTGACTGACGAAAAGGTGTTGTCAGTCTGACCGCAGACGTTGGTTTTAGGTTTAGCCCCCAGAGCCCCCGAATGACAGACCCCAAAGTCGGGTCAACCCATCTCACCCATGCAGCAAACTTTGTTAATAGATTTCAGATTTAGATTTTTCAGGTTTTAGATTTATCTCATTACATTTTCATTTTTCAAAGTTACTATTGTGCAATTAACAATATACAAAGTAATTGACAACAATTAAAACTAAGTGCAGAAACATTTCCGATTATAACAAGTAAAATCAAGAGCATTAACGTTGGAGTTGTAATAAAAAGAAATAACAACAATGGAGACTACGTTAGATAAATTATAGGAAAATGAGAATGAAAACAGAGACCAGCATCGAAGCAAAGCTTGTAGAAGCGCTGATCCCTGGTAAAAGGTAAATCATAAGTAGACTGGCAATCATATATAACATGCCCGAAAAAAAGGGGGAAGAGAAGAAGACAGATACATGGCCATGGAAAAAAAAAAAATTATCTACATAACACACTATTTATCGAAGAGAAACCATTGAAATGTATTGTAACAAAAAAAAAACAGTAACGATTTAAAGGAGTAAACTTTACAAAAGACGGAACAAGAAGGACAATGTGACAGGCTTAATAGATAATATTCAAATACAGAAGTTGTATGACAGGATATTACAAAACACAAAAAAAAAAAACTGACAAAAATTTCCATAATACAAAATACCAAAGTGACCTTTGACAAACCTTTGTCTCCTCCCCCCCCCCCCCCCCGCTTTTTACAAGGCATTTTACAAGGTATAACTGTGGTATGTGACTGCCAGGCTGAAATGTACTAATCAGGGGCGTAGAAAGCGAGGGGTGGGGATGCACCCCACCCCTGCTTTTGATGTGCGGGGATGGGGATGGTGTGTACAATCATCCCCCCCCCCCCAGTTGTCAGGGGGGGGGGAATTTAGGAAAAATTATATTCATGTCGTTTTCATATTAAGGAATATACATTTTCTTTGGTATATAGAATTAATTAATATAATTAATATAATTATATATAGCGAGAGAGGTGGTGGATGTGGACAACATATACATTTGCTATTTTTGCTTCGACCTTAAAAGTCAGCAAATAAACTTGAAGAAGGCCAGGAGCCGAAAGCTTGTAAATACACCGAGTGACCTACATAGAGTGCTGGTCAGAGGTTTCGGTACACCCTGCATTTTGAGACGAGTTTTTACTTCTCTCTGTGTTTTCCAGATTTAGTTACATTTTTAAATGAATACTATTAACGGGTATAGTATATTTCGATACCATGTTTTATTGCTTTAGCTATTCTTGGTTGGATACCGACATATGACGAAAAATAGTATAACTTGCAAATTTTACGTATTTTGAAGAGAACAAAAAATAAGAGAAAAAAGTACTTATTGAGCCTGATCGGTTAGTCACGGGCGGACATTTTACAAATTTTGAAAGTTTGAAGGCTTGTAGAGAATAGGTATTTAACTGAAGAGAGCTATTTCATGTCTCATTGTGAAGGGCATCACTGAAGGAGTTGAAATCTGATAAAATTTGGTTGCAATGATCACTGACTAAAATTATAATCCATAAAATATTCAGTGTCACGGACGGACAAAATGCCTACTCTTAACCGATCAGGCTCTATTGAATAGATCAAAAGGAGCCACAGATTGGTTATTGACTTGCAAATGCAATATATTCCCTCAATATATTTCAGAAGAATAAACTGAAATGTCTATTCTCTATAATTCTCACAGAACGGTTCAGTGATGTTACTTCATATTCAACTCATTCAACACAAGCTTCTTCTTCTTTTTTTTTTTTTTTTTCCCTTTTTTTTTTTGGGGGGGGGGTGGGTTAGGGTTCAGAGAGGGCACATGCCAAACCATTACCATTCCTTTAACTTATCTTCTTTTTTATCTTTCGATAACAGGTAGTTATTGCATAGCTTACATGTGTTGGGGGGGGGGGGTCATTGCACTTTTCCCATTTACGCACTTTCTAAAAGAGAAAGAACACTGGTATCTTTCACGGAAGAATACAAGTTTGTAGTTTTGCGTGTGTATCAAGACTATAGGGATGGTCAACCAGTGTCTGCTTCCTTTATCTCTAGATACTGAAAAGCATGGATGGTTGGTGCTTTGTGCAAAATTGATGATATTCTTGACAAACATGAATGCTACAATAAATATTGCCTGTCCAAACAACCGATGCGACATAGTCTGTCTTCAATCATGGAACCTCTCAAACAACAAAATCCCTAAATTATATTCAAGCTACACACATGGTTGTAAAAAACTCATGCTGTGAAATCAAACCATCTGAGAGTTTATTTTCCATACCTTAATCCTAAATGACCTATGTGGGACGAGATGAAAATGAATGGCAAAGGAATATCTTTGGAACATTGCTGCAAGAATACTGGATGGGTATTTCATGTTACATTCTAATAGAACAAATCGTGTGACATGGTAAATATAGTGAATTTAGCAGACAGTAACTAAAAACAAGCTGTGGTAAATCTGAGGTATATTTAATGTCTACAAAGTAGTCGTTTCTCTATCAATTTTGAACAAAAATACATGTAATATTGGAAAGCCTTTTGCTAGTTTGAGCCTTTAAATCATCACAACATAATAAATATACACTTTTAAGTATAAAAAACATTCTATACAGATTATGCTTACATCGTATCCAAACAAGTTACAATGCAGATAAGTTCAATGAGTGGGAAACATACACACTGCAGTGAAACTCATCTCAAAATCCAGAGTGTACATAAACCTTCGACAAACACTGTATATATTTATATAAATACATGTATACATAAAAATAAATATTCCTCGAACACAACGCTGGTGGTCACACATAGTTGTTAAGAGGAAGGTATAGTGAAAGAAATGATCACTGTGAGACATTCGGAGCTTTTATTATCCTCCTTTATTCGTCAAGCTTTCCATTTTTGATCTTCATCACGACTCTATAAAAAACACAACATGATGATACATACACACACACACCTTTTTGAAGATAGGCGAATGTCCCCCCTTTTTGAATAACCCTTTTTTTTTTCTTTTTTTTGCTCTGCTTGTCAAAGAATTTTGGAGGTGAATGTGCCCCCACCTTTTTGAATAATCCTTTTTTCTTTGCTTGTCAGAGAACTTTGGAGGTGAATGTCCCCCCCCCCCCCCCCCACCTTTTTGAATAACTTTTTTTTTTTTTTTTGCTTTTCAGAGAATTTTGGAGGCGAATGTCCCCCCCCCGAATTTCAAAATGAATTGGCGCCACTGACATATATATATATATATATATATGTGTGTGTGTGTGTGTGTGTGTGTGTGCGTGTGCGTGTGCGTGTGTGTGTGTGTGTGTGTGTGTGCGTGTGCGCGTGCGTGTGTGTGTGTGTGTGCAAGATTCCACCCGAGTAGATATACGGGGTGCTCCGCCCAAATTCGCACCCTAAAGTGCACCCTAATTTCTTAGTGTGTATGGTTTGCATGTTCTTGAGTGTGGGTCTTGTAGATAAAGACATTTCATTGTATTTAATTACTCTACGTATCAATAAACTAATTGCTTTTACCGGTCAGAATAAGATCAATGTCCGTCTTGTTAAATGGGTTGTTATCTTTATGTTCGATTTCTTATTTGACAGAGTGTAGTTTCATTGTGTACATTGTGCTATTTCCATTTGTTAGTTTTTAGTCTCAATGAACCCTTTCGAGACAGTTGACCACATTTTGTTGTTTGGCTCAATAACTTTTGATTCAGAGTCCTAAAAAACATACCAGATGCATGAGTAGAAAGAGCAAAAGTTTCTGCACACACTGTGTCCATATTTGTTGCATGACCATATTTGATGCCAGGAATTTTAAGAAGGAGAATAAGCCTTAAAACCCTTAAATTGGCAACACATTGAGAGGTTAAAATCATGGGGCGTCAAAATTGGCAATTTTTAAAACTTTTTGACGACGTTTCTAACCATGTTTGTTGTTTTTGAAAGACATAACATTTTATTAGAACCATGTAGCATTAAAAGATATATATATTTGTTGCCAATTTGAAGAACAAAATGTGATCAATTTAGCCCTTAAATACTTTCCGATAATGAAAGGGTCAATTCGCTAAATATTTGGCCGCCCGGCTATGATCGGGGTAATAATGTTGGAGCGCCATGAGCGTCATAGCGTGAAGGACATGAGCGCTATACAAGAAGACATCATTATCATTCATTCATCTTTATCCCCCCCCCCTTTTTTTTTTATAAAGCTTAGTCTCACATTTTTTTCTCCAATTTTTATTATTTGTATTTATTTTATCTTGGTTTTGTTGTGAATATTTCAAAACAAATAAGCATTTTTCTTCATTCTGATTATTCTTAGTTCGTCTTCAAATATGTATTTTGTATAATCATTTGATTTCATTGTTAAACCACTTTCTACAATAGATTATATTCTCTTTTCTGTTATATTGGTTATGTACCTAGTGAAGGCTGACAGGGCTCTGGTGGAAAGCAGTTTTAAAACTGACAATGTAAACCTGTATATATTAAGTCATACTGCAAACAAATGAAAAATAAATACTGTTCTGTGTAATGTCTCTATTTTACAGGACATGTTTTTACATTTATTTCAGATCCGGCTCATGATACAGCAAACAGCAATATAACTTTATCAGTGGAAACCTCTCCGCCGAATTTGTATATAAGGTAATATGACATCTTGATTGCTTTGTCGAGAAAATGATAGTAGACTTTTTTTATCAATTGGTCTCAGAATATGAAAAATATATCGCTAAAATTTTATTATTGGTTTTCAATAGGAACAATAATAATTATATTCATACCGTCAAGACCGCTCTACGGACAACTGCAAATTAATCTCATATAATCCAAACATAAACGTTTGAATACGTGCATGTATCCATTTACAGGTACGTACACACAAATGTGTACGCTTGTGTGTACAAAAAATTCAAAATGGCCGCCGACCTGTCTATCGTATCCACTTTTGTAGTTTCCCTTCGGTGGCTGCTATAGACAAGCTTGGCTGCTTTATCATAAGTAGTGCAGTAAAGACAATGAGAGAGAAATATATGTAGCTAACAGGGTGAAGAACATGTTGGGGGAGGTACGGTAATGGCTATTTTTTATTTATTAATTTATTTATTTTATTTTTGCAAAAGAACCCGTGGTCTTAATATACCCCTCCATACACATCATGGGATATTATGGGACTTCGTACAGATTACAGAACTACGGCTGCATTTAAACTACATTGCTTGTATTTAAAAATTACACACTTTAGAATAACCCCCAAAATAAATAAAAATTGAGCAATTATCTGCATGATTTTTTTTTTCAAATATATATAAGTATAGAATATCTGTTTTATGTGTTGAAACTATAATTCTTGACTGTATTTTGTGCTTAAATGAATATTGGGCTACTGCCTACTTTTTTAAAGTTCATGAAATTTGCTTTGCTCAAAATGCTAAGCTGTCATTGCATTGCTCATCAGGCAGAAGTTTCACGTCGTAATCGGTTAACTATTAATAAGCACTTCATAGTTCATAATCATGATAATCATGATAATGGACCTTAGTACGTGATTTCATCATGAACGTGTACGTGATAAATGCCATAAATGCATCGTTTGTCCCAAAAGAAGATGAGAATAACAAAATACCTTCCAAATTTAACAGGCTCACACATGCTAACTCAGGGTTATTTGACAAATGTATAATGTAAGAAAATACATAAGAAAAAATGGGGTAACCTCGCTAGTCATAAGGACCGCTATCCATAACGTGTGACTAAATGAATAGCGGTTTTGTACGAATAGCGGTCCTTCTGAATAGCGAGTAAACCATAGACAAATTTCCTAGCTATTCATAAGGACATCCATTCATACGGACCACTATTCATAACTACTCATAAGGACCGCTATTCATAGCGCGTGTTAAATGAATAGCGGTTTTCTATGAATAGCGGTTCTTATGAATAGCGAGCGGACCCGGAAAAAATAGGGGTTGACATGCAGGGACAACGTGCTCAAGTGTGTGTATATATATATTTATTTATATATTTGATTTGATACCGCCAGCATAAAGTTCATAGACAAGTGTAAGTATAAAGACAATTTTATAAGCATATGTATATGCAGTGCGTCCGAGAAAAAAAGTTAACAGGCAGGAAAAGTCTGCGCAAATAAATATTTCACAATATTTGAAGCAAAATTTCATACCTGTGGAAAGCTTAGGGTCTCTTCTATGAAATGTCACTTAAAGATCTGGCGATATTTTACTCTCGAGTGAGCAAAGGCCACTTTGTGAAAAGGTCAAAATCCAGACTTGACAAGAATTGGTATTTGTGGTGTCAGCAAAGTTTGGAGTCATGAAAAGGCTTAGAAATATCGATATTTTAATCAATAATAGACAATTTATGAAAGAACAGGTTTTGTTCTCTGTATGTACTTCCGGTTCTCAACAGCATTTGAATGCTTCAGTGAACAATTAACTACTTTTAATTAATGAGTGTTTTAAAACATTAGTTTGGGCAAAGTTTAATTCAAGCTGACTTCCTAAGTCAACCATAAAGTTTTTATAGGATATGTCAGGACATACAGAAAACAAAACCTATTATTTCATGAATTACATTTTAATGATCAGAATATGAAAGTTTCTAAGCATTTCAAGACTCTCAACTTTGCTAATACCAGCCAAAAACCTATACAATTTTTTGTCAACCACTGATTTTGCGGGGTAACCTCGCTAGTCATAAGGACTGCTATTCATAAGGACCAGTTATTCATATTAAGGACCGCTATCCATAACGCGTGACGCGTGACTAAATGAATAGCGGTTTTGTATGAATAGCGGTCCTTCTAAATAGCGCGCAAACCATAGACAAATTACCTCGCTATTCATAAGGACCTCCATTCATAAGGACCACTATTCATAACTATTCATAAGGACCGCTATTCATAACGCGTGTTAAATGAATAGCGGTTTTCTATGAATAGCGGTCCTTATGAATAGCGAGCGGACCCCGATTTTGTATCAGTGCACAACAATGGTTCTGCTCACTCAAGGTTAAAACATCGTTAGATTGTCAAAGATATACCCCAAAAATGTACTGTAAGTCGTTTTATTTTATAGAGAGAACGTGAAAGTCATTTCGCTTGATCTCTTAAACTTTTTGAAACATAAAGTAGATTATTATGAGACAAAAATATCGAAAAAAAAATTTTCAATTTAATCTAAATGGAATTATAATACATTAAGAGGATAATATACGATATTTTTCATGTATCCAAAGGAATTGAATACAAAGAAAGTAATTCCAATCCAATTCATTTCCGAATTCCATGTCGTTATACTATATTCGAAATATGGGCTTCAAATATTGATATTATGAAGAGATATTGCAGTTCTAATTACACTCGCTATAAGCGTAAAAACGACTCGTGATTAGACCACTCGACGCTTCCGTACGCGCTCACCAAGATAAGGGTTCGCGCGGAACCAAACTCGGAGTTCGGTTCTGCGCGAGCATTCTCATGTTATCCTTTATTTCCTTCATACTCCTTAACTGTTGACCAATAGAATGCCAGACAAATTTCTTTGAGGTTGATTTTATACTTACTAGCTCTACACAAATTATTTTTTTTCAGGTGATTGGTATACTTTAAAGACTGTAAATGCAAAAATGGTAAAAAGGTTATGCAGATGTAACTATCATGCACTCGAGATGCAAGTAAGTCTCCCCCTAATATATTAGCCTATTTGTATTACACACTTGTTCATCTTTCATCAAACTAGAAATTACAAAGTAAAAGGTTATATCACACATATATCATGTGGATGTATTACCATGGTAACCACTGCTTGCTCTCATCGTCGAAGCGAGCTGGGAAGGACGGTGGCATCAATTACAAGCACGTCGTTTTAGATCAAAATTAATGCAACGTACCTCCTACATATTACATACTGAATTGAATTTATAATCATAGTAATTTCCTTCTGATGAATAGTGCAATTATGTTAAAATAAAATGAGTAAAGTAAATACTTCAAAAGCAGAAGGAATCGAAACCCGAAAAGAAAACCTTGTACGTTATGGCGAAAGCCTAGAACAAAGCGATACAAATTATTGTAAGTACATCATGAATGCGTTTCTTTGCATTTAAGAGTTGTTTGAGTAAGGAAATTGGGGGGGGGGAGGAGAAAAAGATTTTTAAGATGCTGATCATCATCCCGGGGGGCGTTTCATGAAAGGACTTGTCAGATATTTTATCCGACAAATTTGCTCTCAGCCAATCAGATGCAAGGATTTCAGTAGCTTATAACAGTTGTCGGATAAAAATCACTGACAAAACGCTTGATGAAACGCTCCCCCGGTGATCAGGATGATAATGAAAAGAAATCTATGTTAATGATCATCTTGATCAAGATGCTAATTATCGTGCATGATAATAGCAAAATGGTGATGGTCGAGCATAAGGTATATATGCTCCTAATGATCCTGCATGGTGATCACATTGCTGATAAGGTCATTCATAATTGTTCAGATGCTGATGAACACAGTGGCGGATCCAGGATTTCGTGAGGGAGGGGACTCAATATTTACAAAATTTTCTGACAAGCAAAAAAAAAAAGAAAAAAAAAGGTCCTCAGCATTTTTGGGCCCCTTTTTAACTAAAAAAATTCTGACAAGCAAAAAAACAAAAAATAGATTAAAAAGTCCTCAGCATTTTTGGGCCCAACTCAAAAAATCTCTGACAAGCAAAAAAAAAAAAAAAAAAGGTCCTCAGCATTTTTGGGGCAGCTTTTTGGTTCCAGGGGAGGCCCCCCCCCCTGGATCCGCCACTGGATGAACATTATGCATAATCGTCTTCCCCCTAAATTCATTCCCGCAATAACGCTTTTGTATCGTGGGCATGATTACTGTCATTCTCCAAATTCATTCTCCATTCTCCACGTTTAGACTCATCATGCCGAGGGTGCTCCGACATAATTATGGCTATAATTCTGCCCTAATTTGAGGGGGAAAAAAAGAACCCGAACTGCTTAAATTCCAAATTCTCTTATTAAAAATACACAGAAAGCTTTTCAAATACTTAAGTTCTTCCTACAATTTAAAACATGGACAGGTCTTCATGAGTAAATGCTCAATGCACCCTTATCGTTCAAAAATTGTTTTGTTTTTAAGATGTTTTTCCATTAATATTTGGAAAATTTTCAGATGATAGTTGCTTCCTTTCGACAAAGTAGGGCAGAATTAAGTGCTCCGGGCTTTATTTCGTCAAATATGAAGGGTTAAGTTTACTCTCTAAGGCCCGAATTCACAAAGGAGGTTTAAACCATGGTAAGGTTTAAACCTCCGTAAGCGTACTAAAATAAGCGTAAATAAGCGCACATTGCCCATGCGCGCGCTCAAAGAAAATATATGATTGGATCGGATTCCGTGCGCACGTACGCTGAAAAAACCCAGGAGGGGGTTTAAACCATGGTTTAAACTAAACCTCCTTTGTGAATTCGGGCGTAAATGTAAAGGAGTGAATTTGTCACTCTACATTAAAGAGAAGGTTTGAGTTCTGGGAAAGGTACAAATTAATTTGTGAGTTTTCTCATTCCTTTTATGTCAGTTTGGAAGAACATCATAGCAGAAATGTCCCCTGAAAGGGACTGCTCTTCAAATGCCCTCATATTCAAAATATGACGAGGAATATAGTTGAAGTGTTCGGGCCGAACATTCATATGACACGTGTGTGTGCAGCCCCATATACTCATTTATGTGTGCAGTACATGTGCTTTTCAGCGAGATCAGGTCAATTTCTCATCATTTTGACGATTCCAAAACCTCACACTATACACAATTTTTTATCTAGACATGATCAATCTTTCGCAATATTATTTTAAGATTTGACAGTTTCATGACACACAAAAAAAATGTTTTTTGGAAAGTCTAAAGTTTTTTATCATCATGGGTATACCGTAATAACAATAATCATGACCTTGTCACCCCAAAGACAATGAAAGATACCAAAGTACGTGTGAACATAGTATGAACCCTGCATATTGTAAAGATATTTATGTATTCAAATATGATATTGATGATAATAACTGAATATTAACAATGATATACATGTATATATAAATACATACATAGTCTTTTTATCATCGTTATTTTTATTCTTTATTTTTTTATTTATTTCCATCAATAATTTAAAAATACATAAAAATAAAAGTCAGTACAAAATATAAAATAACAAAATAGAGGAGACTGCGAGAAAAGCAAGGAGCTTTATAAAAAGCTGTGACCTTTAGTGTATACATAAATACATAAAATGGCCATTTGGATGGATAAAATGTAGATATAATATGGCCAGTAATATAGGATTTGAAAGAAAATTCATCAACCAGGACAAACCCAACGCAAACAATGTATGATGCCAGACAAAGAGCCTAATATTTTTCGAGTACTTTGTAAAAAAAAAATTGCCCTTTTTTCACGGGAAATTTCCTGACAGTCAGGGTGCCGGGAATGCCCGTTTTTCTACAATAACAGATTTCCGTGTTTTTTGGTTTGTTTGTTTTTTTTGTTGGTTTTGGGGGGTTAAATAGTAGAAACTTTAATTTCTAACAGGAAACTCTATGTAAATTAAAACGGTACCGTGGAAATGATTTGTAATTTAACAGGGTAACTTGTTAAAATATGAGAAAATATTTTTTTTAACAGTGTTTTATGTCGGGCGATTGCAAATATATGCTGATGTTTTGCAGGAAAAAGACTGTAAAATTGAAATAACGGCAATAATTTGTAGTCTCAAGGGCGAGAAAGTCTGTAGTTTTACAGTTATTTTTTACAGTGTAACCTATCCTGCTTTAACTTATCCTATTCTCTATTTTAATCTATCCTATCCTAGACCGATTCTATCCAATTAGTTCAGTCTAGTGTGTGTGTATTTGGGTTCTTACAGACGTGTATCAATCAGATATGATTATTTACGTCTGGGGACCGACCTTTAACGTCACCATCCGAAAGACGTGACTCACTCTCAAACCTGGGTCCGCTGAAACAGTTTATAACTTCCACTGTTAGCTGGATTACAGGCGCACGCCACAACGCCTAGATGTGCAATCTCTTATATACCCCTTATAGTTTTTTTATGCCTTTGGTGACAGTTAGTAAATCGGGCAACCCCAAACCATACGCTAAAAATTCATGAATATATACATATAAGTGTTTACCCCAATATTTAGTAATTTAACAGGGTAACTTCTTAAAATATGAGAAAATGTTTTTTTAACAGTGTTTTATGTCGGGCGATTATAAATATATGCTGATTTCTAGTAAACCAACAAACTTGCTGTTGTTTTACAGGAAAAAGACTGTAAAATTGAAATAACGGCAATTAATTGTCATTTCAAGAGCCAGAAAACCTGTAGTTTTACAGTTATTTTTTACAGTGTAAATATGACTTGTAATTGCGTTTGAGTGAGTTTAAAGATGGACTTAACTTTATATCTGGGTGCAATTCATTCCAAAATCTTAGAACCCCTATAAAATACACTTACTAAACCAATATCTGTTCCATTTAGCATGTTTAGAGACAAGTGATAATCTGAAGAACTTCGAGTAAAATAAGAATGGAATTGTTTATTGGATTGAAAATATTTGGCAATCACCAAAGGAATACGGTCATTATGAAGTCAGAACATAAATATTACAATGTTGAATTTATTCAAATCAAATACTCTCAATAGACCTAATTCAGCAAAAATAGGAGAGATGTTGGCAAGATAATGAGCATGATAAATGATTCATACAGCTCTTTTTTGAAGTCGAAAAGACCGTTGCATAGAGTAATTAGTTGAGTTGGCCCAAACAATATTGCAATAGAGTAGATGGGGTGTCATAATGGCATTATAAATCATGCGCAATATATTTGGGGGGAAATGCTTCAATACAAAATCACAAGATATCAATGCGTTTATGCCACAATAATTTCGAGTCAATTACAATTCCAAGAAACTTTATGGAATCAACAAAATCAATCTTATCTTTGTCAATGGATATTACCAAATTACCTTTTTCAATATTTTTGTTTGTAAAAAGCATGCACTGAGTCTTTTTAATATTCAAGGCCAGCTTATTAGTAATTAACCATTCATTAATTTTCTGTATTTCAGTGTTGAACTCAGTAACTAAAAAAATAAGATTGCAATTTGACATAAACATACTAGCATCATCTGCAAATAATATTAGTTCTAATTTACTTGAAACATTACACACGTCATTAATATAAATCAAAAATAACAAAGGACCAAGTATAGAACCCTGAGGCACTCCACATCCCCATCTGCCAAGATCTGAACAGGTATGATTAACTAATATATATTGACTGCGGCTCATTAGATAGCTATGAAATAACTGCAAAGAAGCACCTCTTATACCATAAATTTGTAATTTATCCAATAATATAAAATGATCTAAAGTGTCAAAAGCCTTACTCAGGTCTATGAACAAACCAATTAAAAATTCACTTGAGTTGAAAGCATCTCAAACTTTAGAGACTAAGTCAATAGCCGCATGGGAGAGTGTCCAGGTCGAAAACCATATTAGCTACGTTCATACGGGACTTGTGGTTTCGAAAATTTAAGTTATCGAAACTTTAAGTTAACGAAACCACGACCCCCTAACCGCAACGAGGGTTCACACGAGCTTGAAACAACGAGCTGAAACTACAAGCTGAGCGATCTTCGTGGTTAACCTCGGAAGTAGATACTACCGATTGTGTGTACAGTACACACACAGTTCCTGTGTTCATAATTCGCGCGAAGGGTAAGACCCCGAAATTTAAAATGAACAGCGAGGTCACCGCTAACTACAAGCTTGCTAAACTTAAAGTTTATTCCGTTCACATGGCCTGAAACTTCGACGGCGGACCACCCACTGCTCGTGGTTTCGACCTTAACCACAAGCTCGCTTGTGGTTCTAAAACTACAAGTAAACTTACAGTTTCGAAACTACAAGTCCGTTCATACGGTCTGAAACTACAAGATAACTACAAGTTAAGTTAAAGTTTAGCTCCCATCGTGTGAACGTAACTATCGAAAATTAGAAATTATATCATGTTGATTTAGGAAAGTTGATAAGCGATTATATATACATTTTTCAATTATTTTATAGAAAATAATGCTAAAACAGATATTGGTCGGTAATTATTATACTTCTCTTTGGGAGCCGCTTTTAAAGACCGGGACAACTCGTGCAATTTTCAGCTTTGATGGAAAGTTTCCAGTTACAAGACCACAATTAAAAATATCAGTCAACGGATATGAATAATATGCTTGACTACTGTAATATCAATTTCATCATAACCAGGGATTGAACCTTTATCGAGAGACTTTACTATATCAATGATTTCACCAGGTGTTATTGGATTGAAGAAAAATGTTTTAGAATTAGATTTTAAATATTGCATATAACTCCTGTCTGAACTGTTATTTTGGAATTTGTTTTTCAAAGACATGCCAATATTTCTAAAATACTCATTGAACACTTAAGATATTTCTTGGTTATCATTGATTACTCTGTCACCAATATTAATGCTTTCTATTTCTGTTCGTTTCTTCTTCTTACCCATTTGTATATTGTAAGTCTCTAAGCGCTTGTCACGCATTATACATTTTTTTTTATATACAGTGATCGAAACTGTCTAAAGAATGACACACACTCACGCACACGCACGACACTTATACTGATCACATCTCAGTATTAACCGCATTAACTTATGAAACTGCGATTAATTAAAAAATGAAATTAATGGGCTTGGTTTCACCATGATGCTTCAAAGTCCAAACTGTATCACCATGAAGCTACAAACCTTATCATGGTTTCACAACTTCTCCTGTACAGCTTGACACAGTCTTGCCTAACAGTGAATAGATCAGAGCCTGATCAGTTAGCCACGGAGGGACATTTGACACAATTTGAAAGTTTGAAGGCCTGTAGAAAATAAGTATTCAATTGAAGAGAGCTGTTTTATGTTTCATTGTGAAGGGAATCACTGAAGGATTTGAAATTTTATAAAATTTGGTTGCCATGGTTGCCTAATAAAGTTGGAATCCATAAAATAGTCAATGTCACAGACGGAAAAAAATGCCTACTCTTAACCGATCAGGCTCAGTGCCAAATTTGTCAATTATGAGCAACAAATGCACTACTATTGACTCACTCTTTCTTGCCTTATATTTGTTTGACTGAATTCAAGCAAATTCGTTTATACCTGACACAAAAAATGAACAAATATTGATAGTAACTGATGCTTCATTCAGTATATAATAAAGCATACAAATAATGCCTTATGTTGTTTACAAAGGAATACATGTCAAGCCAATGTACCACGCTGCTATGCCTTCTCCTTAAAACAGCACGACTACAAAATCATCTCAACCCATAGACTACTGGAACCGGGTGGCCCCTTTATTAAGCCTATGGGAATGAGAGAATTCAGAATTCAGCGGGTTAAAGTGGAGGTCCCCTAGTACCCCCCCCCCCCCCCACCAACCCCTCTTTTTAACCCTTTCAAGACAATTGACCATGTTTTGTGGTTTGGCTCAATAACTTTTGATTCAGAGCTCTAAAAAATGTACAAGAGTAGAAAGAGCGAATTGATGCCAGGAATTTTTTAAAAAGAGAATAAGCTTTAAAGTCCTCAAATTGGCAACATATTTTTTTCCATCAAAATTGGCAATTTCTTCAACTCTTCGACAAAACCTGACCAAGTACCGTATATTGTTTCAAAAACATTAAAACTTATTAGAACCATATAGCGCTGAAAAAAAAATATTGTTTCCAATATGAAGAACAAAATGTGACCAATTTAGCCCTTAAATAATATCTGTCCTGAAACGGATAAGATATAAATGTAGACATATAAACCACATATGCGTGTTGTCTGTTTGTTTTCTATTGTACATGAAGACACGTATAATCATATAGACATTATTAAAGGGAAATCGTACTATGAACCTTCCTATTCACGGCATGGTATGAACAAAGAAATCTTCAAGTTAAGGCGTGTTCGCCTGGGATTCTATACGTTGAGCACGAATCTGTAAATAATTTATTCAGCAAACATCGCTCGCGATTTTATTGCAATACTTCGTGAGAATCATCGTTTGTCAGTTTGTAGAGGCCAAAACTCTTTTTGACTTTACAGTATTTCAATTTTCCTCTTTAAAAAAAATAAAATCCTTTTCCAGACCACCCTACAGCCATTTGGGTGTCGTCGATGATGTGGTCGTTTTAAGCCCCCAAAACCTTATCACTGTAAAGGTCACTTGAGTCTTGTATACTCCGATGGAAAAGAAGTTCCTCGATTAGCTCTCTCTAAATTATTCAGAGAAGATGTTAATATATATATATATATATATATATATATATATATATGAAGTTATGGTATACTCTCATGCAGATGATACATATGTTTTACTGAATTTAATGAATAAGTTTAAGGTGGAAGGATAATTATACATGCACAAAAAGTAATGATAATAATAATGATAATAACTAGCATTTGGTACGCTCTCCATAGTACAACTATATCACAGCGTTTACAAGTCGATAATACTTAATATACCATTAATAGAATTAATAATACATATAACATTAAAACGAAATTAATAATACATAACATTGAATAAACATTAACTTAAACATTGACATAAAGTTTGACAGAAATGGAAGGGGTTTAACTATTCCGGGAAGAGGTATGTTTTAAGAAATTTCTTAAATTGGTCTGTGGAATTAGCTGATTTTATGAAAGAGGGGATATTGTTCCATTCTTTGGATGCAGTTACAGTAAATGTACGATCGCCAGCTTTGCTACAGGTTTTGGGGATTGTGAGAAGAAATGGGTCCCTAGAAGAGCGAAGATTAGGACGGGATGGGTTGTGAAATGTTATGCAATCCTTAATATACATAAGCATTAGGTCATGGAAGGCTTTAAAAACGAACAATAGTATCTTGAAGAGAATCCTTTCTTTTATGGGGAGCCAATGGAGAGATTTAAGTAGAGGGCTGGGGTCATGACGTCGATCTAGTCTAAAGATAATGCGAGCTGCCCAGTTCTGTAAACTTTGCAGTCTCTTCAAGTGTACCTGAGGAACAGATGTTAAAAGGCAGTTGCAGTAATCTAATCTAGACAAAATATGACAACGTACAGCACTATGACAGGTATCTTTAGTTATGTACTTCCTAATTTGTGATATGCTTTTTAGATGGAACTGAACAGACTTACACAATTGATTCACTTGCTCTGACATAGACATATTACAATCAAAGTAAGCGCCAAGGTTCCTGGTAGATTTAGATGGTAAGATAGTTGATGAGCCTAAATCAAGAGTAACATTTCCTAAAGAACAAAGGCTATGAACAGAACCAATTACAAGAAATTCAGTCTTTTCTTCATTCAATTTAAGTCTGTTGCAGGTCATCCATGCGCTGATGTCTTCTACACAAGAGGAAAGCGTCTTTAGTGCTTCATCTAGGCTGCAAGCCTTCTTAGGATCGAATGTTAAGTAGAGTTGAATGTCATCGGCATAAGTGTGGTAGAATACTTCATGACGACGGGCAATGTCTCCAACAGGCAGAGTGTAGATGGTGTAACCGATGGGCCCGAAGACAGATCCCTGCGGGAGGCCTACAGAGCTTATGCTGAATTGAGAAGAATTTCCATTTATTTCAACTTTGGTGGACCAGTCTGCAAGGTACGATTCAAACCAATGGAGTGCTACGCCACGAACTCCTATCCTACTTGACAAACGAGATATCAAGATTCGCCGGGCGATGGTATCAAATGCCGCCGATAGATCAAGGGACAACAGCAATGCTACATGGCCTTTATCTAGAGCAAACATTATATCATTTTTCACCTTCACTAGAGCAGTTTCCGTACTGTGGTGCGGCCTGTACGCAGATTGGTAAGGCTCGTACAGGTCGTTATCAGTCATATGATCCATTAATCTGCGACAAGCAACTTTTTCAATAATCTTCCCAAGAAAAGTCAGGTTGGCGACAGGTCTATAGTTGGAAAGACAGTTTTTGTCGAGTGATGGCTTTCTAAGAAGTGGTCGAATTACTGCAGATCTGCAGATGCAAAACGTACTCGGAGATCTCTTGATAATTTTCATTATCTCATCTTCGGTTGTTGGATCAAAGCAGACCATTGGTGTAGATGAAAATGGTCTAGAATCGGGGAAGGTTCGGAGCTTAAAAAGATATTTTCCAGGCCTCTTTGAATCTTTTCAATCTTATTGATGAAGAATGTGGAGAACTGGTTACACAAGGCCTCTGCGGAATCATGGAAAGGAAGATGCAAGGCTTTTCGGTTCAATAAATGATCAAGAGTCCCGTATACTTCTTTAGTATCGGAAGTAGACAACTTATGATGAAAGCAGGATATCTTTGTCCGACAGATGAGATTTGATGTTTCACGTTTGGCGATAAGGAAATCATCGCGGTCTGTTGCAGAATGACTTTTCCGCCACTTCCTTTCAGCTCTACGCATTTTCCGGCGTGCTATATGAATCTCATTAGTATACCAAGGCATTCGACGGCGTACTAAACAGGACTTCGCAGTTGCTGGAGCAAAAGCATCAAGGAGACGTGTCAATGTATCGTTATACCATTCAAAACCAGACTCAGCATCTCCATGTTGCGAAAAAAGTTGAGTGGACTCTTGAAGAGAATCCGTGAAGGTGTCCCTGTCAATTGCTTTATAATTACGCGAAATTCTAATTGACTGCACTTGTTGCTTGACAGGTATTTTCAACTTTAAGCTCACTATTCTCTCGATTATAGACTCAGAGTCTCTGGTGAAGACAAGATCAAGCGTGTGGCCATGCGAATGAGTTGGCCCGGTAACATGTTGATGTAAACTAGCTGCTGAAATAGCCTGAAGAAACCGATTCACATCTGTCCGAGTAGGAATATCAATATGGAAATTAAAATCCCCGAGCAGAAGTAGCTTACCTGAAATAACGGCTAGATCAGTCAAAAAAGTATCAAATTCACACATGAAATCAATAAGAGTAAGTCCATTCGCTTGTGATGGTGAAGGTCGGTAGACAGCAACCAAATTCAATAGAGAAGAAGATGAAGACTTGTTCAGAACATGGACACACTCAAATGTTCTGAAGTCATTTGCTGAAGCCTTGGCACACAGTTTGAGTAGTCGTTCTAGATGTGGATACATACCAGGCAAGGCCTGGGTATGCACATATCTGAGGTTTCAGTTTCAGTTTATTTCATATTTCAAATCACGTAAATGGAACGTAAACAATGACCTTTCATGCATTATTACAATAATGTAGGAAAATATCTTCAATACTTTTAACAAAAGAAGAAGACAAAAAATGCGAGTGAACATACAGAAATACAGATTAATATTTCTATCATGTTAAAGTTGGGATAAGACAAATTAATTTGGCGTTAGATATGAGGGAATCTAGTAAGAAGCTATGCTTGTAATATTGTAGAGTCCCTTAAGAATAAAAAAACAGTCTTTGACATTATTACATGTATATGAGAGATAATCTTAAGAAAGCATTAAAAAAAAAAAAAAAAATTAATGGGGGAGGCGAGGGGTACAGTACATTACTAGGGAGGCAGGATGGATTTGGATATTTTGAATTTGCGTTTAAATGTATACAGTGAGCCGGTATTAAGTCTGGTGGAAGGTCATTCCACACTTTGGTCCTGTAAATATGATTACATTGTGTGCAAAAGCTCTTTGAGTACGTGGAAGGTGATAAGCATGGCTTTGTCTGGTTGGATAGGTGTGAAGTATATCATTCATTATGAAGATACGGGGTAGGAAGTTCACGCTTTGTGAGAAACATGAATATTCCTAGATTATGTGTAAATATTTTGTGAATCTTATAAGGTTAAACGAGTGGAAGAGTGGGGTTGTGTGGGTACAAATAAAACTTTATTATTGATTGTTCTAATAAGCCTGTTTTTGTACAAGTAAAATTTACTGATAAGGGATTTACTACTATTCCTGGATCCAGTTTAATACAAAGTTTAATTCGTAATTTACAGTATTCAGGATGATTTGATTATTACGTTTTGAGAGAAAAATGTTTGAGTCCTAAGTAAATAAAAGAAAAGAAAGATTATCAGAACAATTTTTAAAATCATTCAGATATAGAGTATAAATAACAGTGGACCAAGTAATGATCCCTGTGGCACTCCGCATGTAACACTTTTCATTTGAGATTCATGACCATTTATATTTACATACTGCTTACGGTCTGTAGGGTAATTCCTGAACCACTCCAAGGCCTGCCCACGAATTCCATAGTGGGAAATTTTATAGAGAAGAACACTGTGATCGATGGTATCGAAGGCCTTGGAGAAGTGAAGGAAGATTCCGACCTTGTTGGAAAATCATCAATAGCTCTAGCTACTTTGTTAACCCGTTAACTACTGAATTCTCAAACTCCCATAGGCTTAATACAAGGGCCACCCGGTTCCCGTAGTCTATGGGTTAATAAACATTAGTAATGCATGAATAGTTGAGTGTTTTTTCGGAAGCCAAACAGTGCGAGAATGTACAATTTTTTCGAGAATCTTAGAAAGTGATGTTAAGAGTGAGATAGGGCGATAGTTTCCGGTATCTTGCTTGTAACCATTTCTATAAACTGGAAATACTCTACACTGTAAATCGTCTGAACACTTTTTATAAACGCTTTTCTGTAACACTTTATAAACATCTAAACACGTTTATCATTATCATTTATCATTATCGCCTGTATAATATCAGAGGTCCCTGTTTAATTTTGGAACATTTCATAAACACTTAAACAATGTTTAATAAACACTCAAACACGTTTAATATGAATATTTTGGAACACTTTGACACGTATAGACAAGTTTAATATGAAATCATGTGTTTATAAACATACCATCTATAAACATCTAAACACACATCTCAACGTGTTTAAGTTTTTATGAAGTGTTCAAGATTCCCAATTAAACATATAGAATAAACGTGTCTAAATGTTTATGAAGTGTTCCAAAACTAAACAGGGATTTTTAGCATCATACAGGCGATAATGATAAATGATAATGATAAACGTGTTTAGATGTTTATAAAGTGTTACAAAAAAGCGTTTACACAAAGTGTTCAGGCGATTTACAGTGTAGCTATTTTCATTTTATCTGGAACTATTCCGTTTGTCAAAGAAACATTAAATATGTGAGCTAAAGGACTGGCAGTTTCGTTTATAATTATTTTGTTTAATAAAAAAAATCGTAATACCGTCACAGCCAACAAAATTTTTTTGGCTCTCATGTATGTATATCGTATGCTTACGCTAGACGAGGTGGTAGCGAGAGATAGTTTAACGAAGCTGTCACGGTAGCCTGCAGTATTTGCAGTTGTTATAAAAGCCACTGATTAAGTGGAGGGTTTTTTTTTTGTGATGGGCAAAGCTGAGATTATGTGAATTTCTCTATCCATACATGTATATAATTATATGACATATTCTGACTAGGAGGTTTTCGTTTTTCATTATTTTTCATCTTTGTTTTCGTCAAATAAACAACAAGTATCCAACTAATAGTGTCTTCAGCGTTTGTTGTTGTTGTTGTTGGCCAATTACTGTGAAGGGGGGGGGGGGGCGGGCGGGTCCAGCCCCACAAGTTCATTAGGACTTTGAGACACTAAATTCCCCCTTTTTTCTAACTTAAAAAAGTTCAGCAAACAGTAATCCTACTTAACCTCAGCGAATACAAATGTCAATTTCGTGTAGCATATTCAGGTGGCAAAGATAGCAGTGTTACATTTTAGAAATTTACTCACTTCATTTCAATACAGGGTTTTATTGATATTAGTGATTCGCATCATTCACTTCCAACGTAATATGCAATAGAGATCATTTTGCAAGACCTACACGTACCTCCTTGACCGTTGACTTGACCGTTATGCAGGGGTCTATGGAGAATTTTAAAGGGAAGGTTGAGTTCTGGGAAAGGTAAAAAAATAATTTGTGAGCTTTCTCATTTTTATTATGTTAGTTTGGAAGATTATCATGGTAGAAATGTCCCCTGAAAAGGATTGCTATTCAAATGAGCCCACGTTCAAAATATGACAAGAAACAGCTGAAATGTTCGGGCCGAACATTTGTGTGTAGTCCCATATACACATTTTTGTGTGCAGTACATGTACTTCTCAGCAGGACTGAGTCATTTTCTTATCATTTTGATGATTCCAAAACCTTACAGCATACACCAATTCTTATGTGCTATATAATCAACCTTTCCAAATTGCTTTGAGAAAGTTTCTTTCACAATTCATTCTCATGACCAGAACTCAACTTTATCTTTAATGGTTAATGACAAAATTATGTTTCAAAAAAAAAAATATGATGCCAAATAAGAAGAAAGGAGAAATTAACCATTTTTATCATAATTTTTTTAAATTTTAGTATCTTATCTGAAAATGTTGTTTCCTTCATTTTTAATCAAGTTGCCGATTTCAATGTCAATCAATATGCTTAAGATAAGTTTTGAAGTAGGACTACTATATGTCAATCGTCAAACTCCACAGAAGTCTCATTGTAGACCCCGTTTCACCATACTTGTGCAATAAATTTGATTACCAAGATAGAATTTAAGGCATAATTATGATAAATCATAACCCCATTTCACAGTAATTTCTATCACTCTTCTATTCTTTTTTCCTGTTGCAGGGACAAGGTTTCAAAGATATTAAAACAATGGCAAATCATTCAGATCTATAAAAGAAACATTGAACCTGAAGACTTTGATTACGAGGTCAAAGGATCCCTGTTACTCCTTCAGAATAAGACGAAACCAATACGAGAGCAGAAGACATGCGCAGTGGTGGGAAACTCTGGAATACTATCGGATAGTAATTGTGGTAGAGCAATAGATAGTCATGACTATATCTACAGGATGAATCTCGCACCTTTTGGACTGGAGTATGGCGAAGATGTGGGAAACAAGGCTAATATCACTACGATGAACTACTATCAGCTGAGGACAATGGCTAAATGTGCGAGGAAACGATTTGCGAAATTGTCATCTGCTTGTGCTAAGATGCTAAAGAATATAAAATTGTACAACCATTCGGTGATATGGTATCCTAAAGGTGGCTCCCGGAAAGGAAATATGAACGACTTATCTCGAGGGATGATAGATCAGTTCAAATTTGATGCTGGATGGGCGTATAGTCCAGTCTCCCTATTTGGTGCCATTCCAAGGTATTAATGAATCTAGTGTATGTAGGGAATAAAGTACATAAAACATCAACTGTCTAGGTCTAGGGCAGTGGACAAGTCACAGAACTGTGGATCACAAAGTATGGGGTTCGAATCCCTGCCCAGCACTAAAGTAATTTTGCAACACTTGATCTACATTAGCCATACGAGACCCAGGGGAGGTAAACTTGGGTACGGGTAAAAATAAATTCCTTGCATGCTTGACATCAGTGCCTCATCAGGACAGCGAGGGATACTAATTCTCAAGAAACATTGTTTTCGCACAAGATGACATGATTTAGGCCATTTAGGCTTACTATTTCTCAATAAATATCATGTCCTCACAAAATGACATGATTTAGGCCTACTAATTGTCAATAATATTATTTCCTCGCAAAATGACATGATTTAGGCCTATTAGTTCTTAATAAATATTATGTCCTCACAACCTGACATGATTTAGGTGTACGTAGTTATCTACAAATATTTTTTTCCCCCAATATGAAATGATTTAAGAATACTAATATTATTGATTAATATTATGTTCTCACAAGATGATATCATTTATGCCTACTAATTCTTAAGTAATACGGTGTCCTCCAAACAAGACATGATTTAGGGAAATCATGTAATCTACTTATTCTCAATTACTATTATCTTCAAATAACATATGATCTGATTTACTAATTCTCAAGTATTTTTTTTTTCAGGATATGGAAATACCGACCCCCTTCGACTGGTCTCCTTATCCTATCAGCAGCATCGTTATTTTGTGAAAGGATAACCATGTATGGGTTCTATCCATTCTACACTGATTCACGTAACAGAACGTTGATGTACCATTACTACGACTCAGATCCCATGAATTACACCACCAATGCTCACAAAATGCCTGCAGAATTTAAGCTCTACCTTCAGTTAGAAGAACGGGGTGCTGTGAAGATTCAGCAAGAAGAATGTCATTGATATTGTCCGATCGCCGTCGTTGTCATAGTGACTTGTCAGAAGACAAATATTAGACCTTTTCATTGACTCGTCTTAGGCCGGCGGACTAAGTGAAACAGATTTAACTTAGTCCATGCACTGTATGGAGCGTCAAGTTTTACGTTCTTTATTCCGTACAAGTTATTGTAATTCGGTAATGAAATGAATGAATGGAATGAATCCAGATATGACATGAAAGGGAATTTGTCGTTGACCGTATGATTTTTTGTTTAAATATTTAACAGAATTACTGTAATTTTCATGGGATGAGGAGGTTGTGTGTGTGTGTGTGTGTGTGTGTGTGTGTGTGTGTGAGTGAGTGTGGGTAGTATGGAGTGTGTGGGTGTGTGTGTGGGTGTGTGCGGGTGTGTGCTTGTGTGTGGGCGTGTATGTGTGTGTGTTATTGGAATTTGACCGACGTGAATCAATTAAATATAATTTACGTCTGGGACTGATATTTAACGTCACCATCCGAAAGTCGTGACTCAGTTTCCAACCTGGGTCCGATCAGAGGAGGCGAAGACAGAGATGTGACAGCGGACGTGACCGCTAGACCAACTCCTGTTCCCTAGAAGGGTGACGCTTGGCGCTCCAATGGACTAAATTAAATTTGCTCACTTAAACCTAGACTACAGTTAATACGCTAAGTGCAATGTACATGTACCCTCCCTCGCCAAAAGTATTGCAACATAGACACATGCATTACACAGGAGGCAATTTATGACATGTAATTAAGCGGTTTTAATGAGTTTCTAGTACATGATCTAAGATCTTATTTTCAGGTAGTCCAGGTACATTTCATTAACATTTCCACCTTCTTTTTATACCGAGATGTTGGTCATGATTTAGAACAAAACACCGCGGCTATATCATTTAGCAAAAAACGAACGAATTTCACTATGTTGCAATAGTCTTGGCAAGGGAGGGTAACTTAATTTCAAGGAGTGCCTTTCAAAAAAGTGCCATTAAAGTATGTGTAAGAAAGCGCTGTCAGTGTTCTTGGCTTGCGAGACCGACGGGCAATGAGATCAACAGCAAACGAGAAGTCGATCTCACAAGACTTCTGAAAACTTTTTACTTCCCAAGGCCGACATTGTCGGTGTCTCCTGTAATAAAACTTTTAAAAGGTGACAATTCCGCTGGTGATTTGCTTAAAATAAAAGAGGCTGAGTTAATCAATATACGTAAGAATAAAATGGAAGGTGTGCTTGTGAGATCCAGAACCCGCTGGATGGAAGAAGGGGAGAAGCCTTCCAAGTACTCTCTGAATATGGAAAAGAGAAATATGGTAAACAAAACTATTAGTAATATTGTAAAGGGAAGTGACAACGCAAGTTTAAAAAGTTCCAAAGAAATTCTGGAGGAAACTCGTAATTATTACAAAAATTTGTATTCCAAAAGAGAGATAGACGAAGATGTTGATGTTCAGGCTATTTTTCAAATATCAGGTGCACCCATCTTGTCATATGAACAGCGGCATTCAGTTGAGGGTCCTATAACATATGAAGGACTTTCTACCGTTTTAAAGAAGAGTAAGAATGGAAAATCTCCCGGTTTAGATGGGTTTACTTATGAATTTTATAAGGTTTTTTTTTACAGATTTGGGCTGGTTTTTGTTAAGGTCTCTGAATTATTCATACGAGTGTGGACAGTTATCCATTACCTAGAGAATGGGTGTCATAACCCTCTTGCCTAAAGGGGATAAGCCCAGGGAATTTTTGAAAAACTGGAGACCTATATCCCTCCTGAATGTTTCTTACAAACTTGCCTCGGCCTGTATTTCGGAGAGAATTAAATCAGTCTTACCAAGTATTATTCAAGAACAACAAAAGGGTTTTATGTCAGGACGTTATATAGGGGAAAACATTAGATTCATGTATGATCTCATTCAAACTGTCGAGCATGACAACATTCCAGGTTTACTTTTGTCGATTGATTTCGAAAAAGCGTTCGATTCTGCTTCCCATCTTTTTCTTAATAAAGTTATTTGCAATTTTAATTTTGGTCCTTCAATGCAAAGATGGATAAAATTATAAAATTAAAATTACAAAAATTACAGTCACGCTAAAGCATCGGTATTGGTAAATGGTTTCATGTCAGAAGCTTTTGATGTAGGGAGGGGTTGCCGACAAGGTGATGGTCTCAGTCCCTATCTATTTTTGCTATGTGCAGAGGGGTTAAGTATGATGGTTAAAAATAATCACGAAATTAAGGGTATTAAACTTAATAATTTTGAATATTGTCTGTCACAATATGCCGACGACACCGTCATTTTTCTTGATGGGTCGCCAGATTCAATGTATGCAACTTTTAAGGTTATTGAAAGCTTTCATTTTTTGCCAATATATCTGGTTTAAAAGTGAATATCGAAAAAACAAATTCGGTGTGGATAGGAGCTAATAAAGGTAGAAATGATTCGATATGTGCTGACCTGAGAGTTAATTGGGTCGGAGTAAACGATACTTTCAAAATTTTGGGTGTAATTTTCTGTACTGATTTGGAGAACATGATTAATTTAAATTATCAGAAAGTTCTGTTGTCCATTAAGAATTTGATAAATCATTGGTCCAAGAGAAATCTTACTGTGCTAGGAAGAGTGACTGTTGTAAAATCTCTCTTACTTTCAAAGTTAACGTACTTGATTTTAACTCTACCAGATCCACCAACAGAAGTTGTTAACTATCTTAATAGAATACTATATAAATTCATTTGGAAAGGCTTGGATAGAGTCTCCAGAAATTAAATGATTCAAGATTATAATAAAGGTGGTGTAAGAATGGTAGACGTTCAAACTTACATTTACGCATTAAAAGTGACGTGGATAAGGAGAATAATGGGAGCGGTTGATGTACAATGGTGTAATTTTTTTGGGAACATTACTACCATTCCCGAGTTGTTATATGTTGAAGGTGGTTCTAAGAGTTTGTATAATACACTTCCTCCAAATCAGTACAATAAATTTTAGATTGATGTTTTAATAGCTTGGAGCAAATTTTGTGCTTCACACGCTCCACAAAATGAATATGATGTAATGACAAATACGCTGTGGTTTAACGATAGAATTAAAATTGGTGACAAGTGTATTTTCTATAACCACTGGGCTAAGAAAGGTGTTAGGTTTGTATGTGATATCATGGATAATTCGGGGAAATTTCTTTCCCTTAACATGTTTAAGGAAAGATATAATGTTCGTACAAATTTCATTGGGTATGGTGGTATAGTGAACGCAGTTAGAAAAGCATTTGATAGTCTCCTTGAAAACACATCTTTTGTAATTACTCAACCATTTAAACCTTTCCATTGTAACTTCATTCTAAACGATAAGAAAGGATCGAGAAATATTTACGATATGCTTGTTTCTGTTAAAAAAGTTAAAAGGAAATTTATTGAAAAATGGTACAATAAGTTGAAAATTCAATACACTCAGGATATTTGGTCGATAGTATACAACATTCCTTATAAATGTACAACAGATACAAAGTTACGGTGGTTCCAGTTTAGGCTTATCCATAGAATTTTGGGGGGTTAACTCATTTCTCTTGAAAATTAACAGAGTTGACACAGGACAGTGCTCTTTTTGTAATCTGGAAGAAGAGACTTTAATTCACCTGTTCTGTGTGTGTCCAATAACTCTGCTTTTTTGGAATAATGTAGCTCAGTGGTTGAGGGAGATTTCAAAAACTCAGGTACAGATTGATGAGGAGTTATGTTTATTTGGAATCAGGTCTCATCAATTTTGTGCTTTGAATACTATTATTTTGATTTCCCGCTTTCATATTTATAAGATGAAAATGAATAATAAACTTCCTAATTTCGGCATTTTCAAAAGTGAGGTTAAGAGGTATTTTGATCTAGAGAGGTACATCTTTCAAAAAAATAATCTGTGTGATAAATTTAATAAGAAATGGGCGTTGTATTTAGAGTATTTTATGCAGTAGGCTTCACCAGTGCTTTTCTTAAAATACTCTGAATGATGGTTGTTGATTTTGTTGAAACTGATGTACATGAATTGTCATTGTATTGAAACAATAAATGTTTTTTTGTTGTTTTTTTTCCTCTGGAAAAAAAAAAAAAAAAAACTAACCTTCTTTTTCATCCTTTTTAAAATTTTATTTTTTTAAACTGGTGTGTGTTTAGTTAAAGTAAATCGAAAGTGTGTTTTGAAGGTCGAACCGAAGGTTCAACATGAGTTAATACATTGTGAAGGTAAGGTTTTCATTGTCTTGTTACGATTTCAATATCTCAATCCTCAACACACGATGACCACTGGGAATTGTAATACACTTTTGGGGTAATCTTGTAAACTGAGTGATAATTTTGAAAACATAGGGAGTCGCGAGAAACCCATACAAACACTGACACTCGAAGAAGACGACGCTCTTATACCAGAATTTGATTTTTAGAATACTTTGACATTTTGTTAACCTTTAAATTTATCGGCTTTTTTCAATATTTATGTCCGAAGTGTATAAATATGTCAGACATGTCAGATATATGATGGAACGAAATGAAGCAGGTCACTCAGTGTATTTACAAGCTTTCGGCTCCTGGCCTTCTTCAAGTTTATTTGCTGACTTTTAAGGTCGAAGCAAATGTATATGTTGTGTCGTGTGTAACACCTACACATTACACACGACACATACATTTGCTTCGACCTTAAAAGCAAATAAACTTGAAGAAGGCCAGGAGTCGAAAGCTTGTAAATACACCGAGTGACCTGCTTCATTTCGTTCCATCATAATCTGTTCATATATATGTATATATATATATATATATATATATATATATATATATATATATATATATATATATATAAGATATATAAAAGATGACAAAGTAGAGAAGTAATGCATTTTCAAGTCCAAGTGATGTTTATTAGTATACCAAATTTTCGACGCATGCTCGCGTCTTCTTCAGGGTTTACACGGATCACTTACATCACTGTTGGACTTGAAAATGCATTACTTCTCTACTTTATCATCTTTTCTGTCTCGGTGCCAACACGCGGACTATATATTTATTTATTTATTTATAGTAAATAGTGTATGTATAATACGCGCTGTGATTGGTTAGAGTCGCATCACGTGACGTGCAAAAATCGTGCACTATATAAACTTCAATTTCTGCACGCTTATTTGTGTACAAAATCCCATAAGGCCAAGGCGCGCAAAAAGTAAATTACATCAGCGCGCATGTAATGCCACGCCTTTATTGCGTATTATTTTGGACTGGCTGTGTGACGTAACAATGAATTTACGAATTTGCACTGCAGTATATGCGATGGAGATTGATAGTTATAAATCTAGGGGTCTATTTACTATAACAATTAGTGCATGTTCTATTTATGCACCATTACTGGACTATATGAACTCCAAATACTAAATTATCCCTCGTGCAGGTCCATTTCACCTCGGCCTGCCGCCTCGGTGTAACAAAACTGCACTCGGGATAATTTAGTATTTGTCGTGCACATAATCCAGTATAGTGCATGATAGACCATGCACTATTTATATATATATAACCAGGTATTTATTGATAATTCTGTGTCTCATTACCTTCGAAGTCCTTAAATGATTCGTCATATGATATAACTTTCAAATGACAAACATTTGAAATAAATACATATATCTGCAGCATATATTTTTTTTAAATCAATAGCAGGTCAACTTTAATTTGCAGAATTTGCCATGCCTTTTGTACACACTGCCTCGTACTGAACGATGAGGGCTCTATATTCATCGTGCGTTATACGCCGTTTTCGGAGTATATACCTGTGCTGGGTTTTCCGAAGTTGGGTCTGATGACTTAGAGTGCCATTTGAAATCTCGTTTCATGTTTTTGAGATACCCTGTAAGTTCTTATTCTAAATTATTTTTCAAGTTTGCAGTTGTAATTTGTTGGGTTTTATTTTTTATTATTATTATTTACCTGACAGGCATAAAAGAGATGTCATCCATTTGTAAATTGGATCCATATGGTTCTATTCTGAAAGCTAGACAAAGATAATAATATATCAGTCAAATTTTCTATTTATCATACGATTGATAATAAAATAATGAAAAGTTTACACAAGTCATATCTGACATAAAGGACATTAAGAAATAACTGACTTGAAAATTAAAAATCAACTTAATGCAAGAAGGCCGCGTGAGAAAGGCCTTGAATAAACAATCGAAAGAAATGTAAATGTCAGATTATTAAGTAAAGAAATACCAAGATCAATGTACATCCATTAACCCGTTCACTACTGAATTCTCAAATTCCCATAGGGTTAATACAAGGACGATCCGATTCCCGTATGCAATGGATTAACAACCTTGCAACCAAAGATCCGTTCGAAGCACTGACGCGGCAGTAAATACAGAGAATGAAATTATTCTGAATATTCATGAAGAATATAAACCACTTCCGACGTGGCACAAGTCGTATATATTTAGCATTTGTAAAGTTTACTTTTAGCTAACTCGAAAAACAAAACACTTTTAAGTCATCATAGTGTGAAATATTGCACTTGCCCAATTTCAACCGGTTACAAAACAGGTACTATGGTCTGGTGGATACGTCACGAGACTGCGGATCACAAGGTACGTGGTTCGAATCCCTGCCACAGCACGAACGTCCTTTGGCAAGACATTAATCTATACATTTGCCACTCTCGGCCATGCAGGGGCCGCGGAGCGTTTTTGAAAGTGGGGGGCTGATCTGATTTCACTCATTAATGACAATTTTCCAGCCTTTTTTCCGATATTTTTTAACGTGTCCGCGGCCCATGTCGACCCAGGTGAACATGGTGAAGGAAATGTGTACCGGTATACAGGTAGGAATTAATTCCTCGAAGCTTAAGTACCTTCATTAGGGCACCTATGCTGAGCCGACCGGGGTAATAATCCAAAGTTCTTTACATAAAGACATTGATAAATATGACATGCGCTATATACTATTATAACGGAGTATTGCTATCACAAAAACAGTGGTTCACACAGTTACTTCGGCGACAAATGCTCCATGTTTCATTAGTATTTTTATCAAAGATATACACGAGATAGGGGTACAATGTGGGTAAGATTTTTACACTAGGTTTAAGGTTAGCGTTAGGGGTAGGTACATGTAGGCCTATATTGTTTGGTCCAGTGTTAGTGGAGTTTATTGATAGAACTCACAGCAATGGTTGCGGGAGCATGTTTCATACAACCTACAAAACAGTATTGCGATAGAAAAGAAGTTTTGGCCTACCTCCTGGGCATCGTTTCACAAAACTGTCATAAGAAGAAGTTCGCCGACATTCCATTGAACAAGTATTAATTTTCAGTAATACACGCTTTTCAATGAAATGTCGGGGAACTATATGACGGTTTCGTGAAACAATGCCGAGATGGAGCGCGTTTTTTTTTTCTCCATTGGTAGACTAATCTACACCTATCTCCCTCCCTATCCACTTGGTCCAAGGGGTTAGACTCGGCAACAGGCAACAAATAAAAACAAGACAAAAACAAATACAAAAAGCCCGGATAAAAAGGTCACCATTTTTTTCATTCCAAATCACTAACAAACAAACGAAAAAACAAGCAAACACAAAAACAAACAAAAAGTTCATCACACTTTCAGATTTCTTTTTTGGTCTCAATTTCTAGCGGAGTGCAGAATTTGCACTATAATGTCCACTTTAGACATGCTACGTACGTCACGGTGTTTTCTTTCTTCTAGCTTCTTCCTTTTTTTGGGGGGGGGGCTTTCCCTTTAGGTGAGGGGCTCGATCAATATAGGCTTATCACACTTTTTGTGATTTTACATTCATGTTTAGTACGTCGTGTTTTGCTGGGTAAAATATTTCTACTTGTGATAAACTGCTTGTCACTTCGCTGCATGATGCTATTGTTCACGATAAATTACATCAGTACGATATAATAAAGAAAAAACAAAAGATGTTGTTTTGTCCGGATTGTTCCACTATACTTAACACAGTGATTCATCAAAAGTTTGAACAGAATCCGATAAGAAATAAGAAGGGTGTAATTTTTGAAAGTTGTAATCAAGCAAATGCAAATGCAACTCCCTGACGTACCTTGCGATGTCCTTTCCCATTTCCCCTGCACTGAAAATCAATCATAAATTTCCATTTTCTCTAAAGAAAATATTTGATCATACATGCACCATAAATGTAATCATTGCACATAATTCAGGCGCGGCGGAATGTCGGGCTCAGAAAATGGAAGTGGGGGCACCTTTTAATTGTTTGGCAGAAAAAAGGTGCCCCCCCCCCCCTCCCCACTTCCACGCCCCGACGTTCCGCCACCTCTGGCACATTTACGTTTTCCCACAAAACCTGTATGAAACAAATCATTTCCTTCATCAATCACTTCTACTGATTTATACTTTGCTGTGCGCCTAGGGTGCCTCTTTCAAGTGATTTGAAATTTATGAAATTATTTGATTGAAAACAACTTCAAAAATTCATAACTTCCTTATCGGATTTTGCTCAAAATTTCATTAATATGCTGCTCTCATTTATCTGCTTTTATTCAAATCAGGCATTTCCCTGTTCAAATCAATACCAGGGTGGACTTCCCCTTTAAGGACTATCCTGCGAAAAGCTTTACTCATCAATGTTCAGAAATACATGTACAGTTAACTTTACATACGTCGAATCTGTTGGGACCACAAAAAAATGGTTCGACTTATGCAAAATTCGACTGTAAATAACACATTTTGCCTACTTTGGTTAAAAAAAATGATTCGACAAATGGAAAGTTCGACTTATGCGACTTTGAGTTATGCAAGGTTTATCCAAAACCATACTAGTCTTGGGATTGATTCTCTACTCTTTTAAACCCAGCTGCCCTCTTTTTATCTACCTTTTCTGCCCTCTCTCTCTCTATCCTTTCTTTAAAACCCAGCTGTCTTCTTTATTCTTGTCCATTTTTATTTTTTTTAGGTGTCTCTCTCTCTCTCCCTCTCTTCTTTCTATACGTTTTTTTTTAAATGCTCTCTGTTCCCTCTAGTCTTTGTTCTCTCGTATAAATATTTGTTTTGTTCTCCCACTCTCTCACTCTCTCTGATATAATTCCTGGCCCTTTCCATTACTAGTAAAAAATAACTAATCAAAAAGCTGTACAGTATATTACTACGCCTGTCATTGTGCTCAGTGTATCAATGAGTTCACATGCATGGAATAGGAACGTAGAAAAATTATTTAGTTTTTCTACATACAAAATAACCCTCCCAAATTGTAAGCCTTATTACTCAAAATGAATGATGACTCTAAAACCCTTACAAAGAAAACAGACTAATGACAACATGATTATTCAAAGGAAAGTATGCACATATATTTATTTTAACTTCACATGACTATAAAAGGAAGCAATTTCAACTTGTCATCATCAATTATGTTAAAGTTACAAATACCCCCCCCCCCAAACATCAGCAATAGGGTACAAATAAATGCATTGGTGACAGTAATATAATACTGAGGGATAGAATGGGTCTGCTCAATTTTATATCTGAATGTTAAAAATGTATTTATCCTCAAAAGAAGCAATTCCCTCAAGCTCATAATCACTGACTGCATGCAAAACTTTGTTTGCAAATACTCCAGGGGGAAAAAGTAATGTCTGTTCCCTCGAACACATGACATAAAACTAGAGTCGGATCGCAACGTGTTCATCCAATGAATTAATCCAATGGTGACACCAAAGTAACAGCAATCGGTTGTCATATCTGAAAATCAAATCTTGATTTGCTGTAAAGGTGGTATGGAGGGGACTTTAGATACATTATCATTCATATCTACAAGTGGCTTTTCAAAAATACATGTACAGATAAATGTATTCAGAACAAAGTATTTGTAATTTGTGTATGTTCGATTCCTCATAGATGTAAGATCTTAATGTGGTTCTAGAGAACTCAGCTCTATCACAAAAACAAATGCTGTGTGATTTGTACGCTCATCCTTTATAGCCTCTCTGAGGTTCCTCTTATGAGGGAGACATTTCATGGACAGGACATTATTTCAAAGATCTCAAATGAAATAATAGTCTCAGAACTCTTCCCAGGTAACTTCAAAACAAACCAAAAAAGCATGTTAATACATGTACTTATGAACTTTAACAATGATATCCTGAATCTCATATTTTCTTTCCAGTAATACTGTGGAACCTTGTTATAACAAGAAAAAATACCCTGTTATATCAGGGCTGAAAAAAACCCAGTGAAATACTAAGGAGTAGAAAAAAAATTGTTTTAAAGTAGTATTACTCCAGGCTCACAGTACCCCATAGTTTCAAATGATACTACATGTATTAATAATAGTAATGAGACCTCAAATCACAAAAATTTACAAGATGTTACTAGTCAAATGTAAACATACTGCAATTTCTTTCAAAACCATCCACAGTCGCGGATCAGGAGGTGTGCCGTAGCCTTCACAGCGTCTAGCAAAAGATTGCCAACTAAAAGAATCTGTCGGTCAGATACTAAAAGGTGATGAAGCCCAGAATGTAGGCATGTTTTACCGGAATGCATCCTTACATGCACATGATGTGGCAAACCAACTTTTCAAGAAAATGCAAATGAAATGACAGAAGTGTTGTGAGCTTCACAATCCAGTAACTTATAACACACACAGATATGTGAGTACACTTAGGGGCCTCTGTTGGGCCTAGCTACTTTTATTTTTCACTCACACTAGCAATTCACTTACAAATTTTTTTATTTTCTTTTGCAGCAGCAATTTTTTTAAAGATGGTTTACCGAATCATGTGTGAACAAGGGTTTATGGGCCCTGTTTCATAAAACATGTCATCAATGACAAGTTGCAATAACTGTTATAAGCTACTGAAATCGTTGCATCTGATTGGTGGAGAGCAAATTTGTCAGTAAAAACCACAGACAAGACACTTGATGAAATGGCCCCCAGGAACCTTACAACCCAGAGGAAAGTCATCAGTATTCCCCAAGTCACTCAAAGACCACTTCAGACCAGCAGGAAATGCAGGTGATGTCTCTCAAACATGATCACAAAGACTTTCAAAAATCAGCCTATAGCAATTTCAATATGTTTGTTTGTGTGTGTGTATGTAATTGGATTTTTACAGACGTGCATCAATCAAAACTGATTATTAACCTGGGGACCAACCTATAAAGTGACCTTCCGAAAGACGCAACTCAGTCCGTCAGAGTTGGTTTGTAGGTAAAGACGCAGAAATGACCACTATGACAACTCCCATTCCCTAACAGCCTTGTGTATCACCTTTATGAAAAGTGTTAAAATTTCAATTGCATATCACATAATCCGAACATGACTTCTAAAAGCAACACAAAAGTATTTTGAAATTGCCCTACAGATGATTTCTTCAAAGTCTTTGAGATCATGTTTTCAGGATTACAGGTATATATGTTTTATGATTTCTAGGTTGGAGGATGCAGCTGCTGTCATCTCAACTTGGCTTCAATGCTGTTTATCCTCAAGACAGTCAGGTTTGTATAGATCTCTGAAATTATAAGGAAGTGGAGACAGACAGAAAGAACAAAAGAAGAAGCCAGCAAGAGAGAGGAGATGAAAAGCATGAGGATAGGCGGTGGATGAAGAAAAATAATAAAAAATCAAAACAAATTTATTTTTATTTGTTACCGTTGTGTGACCAAATTTGATTACTTTTGAAACTGTCATTGCCCAAGTAAATTTAGTTGCCTAAAATCAACTTTTAGATACAAACCAGGGTTCCAACAGAAATTTCAGAACCAAATTCCATGACTTTCCGTGGTTTTCTATGACCAATTTTGACCAGACAAGTACCATTTCGGTATAGGTTGTGCCCTCCAAGCACAGTACAAGTACATGGCAGTGATATATCTTATTTCATGTTTGTGATAAAAGGCTGCCATAGCCACACATGGCCCAAACCCAGGATCAATTTCCATGACTTTGGGATAAACAATTTTCATTTTCCATGACCGCGGGAATCCGTGGGAGCCCTGAAAACATTTGGTTCAGGAGTTTGTGTTTGGGTACTTGTAATTCTTCATTTCTAATAATAATAATAATAACAATAATAAACCGTTCTTGTATAGCGCATATCACATTATGATATAACGTCCCTATGCGCTTCCAAAGGGTTTGGATGTTATTACCCTGGCTTTAGCTTTTTATTTTTCTATTGTCACACGAATAATGAATATCATTTGGTAAAAATCATTAAAGGAGAATGAAACCTTGGGGAAAAATCATTTATAATGAAAAGTGAGGATAGAGAGAAGCAATATAAAAAAAGTTCCATCAAAATCGGTTAAGAAATGAGAGAGTTATGAAAGTTTGAAAAGTCTCAATTTACTTTCTATGGCAATCCTCAAATTGGCAATGTTGCTTCAAAATGACAGGTTTAGTAGGACAACTCTCCATATGTTTTGTACACAAAATTTCATATTTTCCCCATTATCTCTCAGAGTGCAACTTGGGTCCTTCTTAGCTCAAGATATATCATGGAGAAATGTATTTGACACAACATATGTTGAGTTCACAAAAAGACAAGCATCATCTTTAGAGATAATGGAGAAAATATGAAATTTTGTGTAGAAAACACATGGAGAGTTGTCCTACTCTACCTGTCACTTTGAAGCAACATTGCCAATTTAAGGATCACCATAGAAAGTAAATTGAGACTTTTCAAACTTTCATAACTTTCTCATTTCTTAACCGATTTTGATGGAACTTTTATTGAATTGCTTCTCTCTATCCTCTCTTTTTATTAACCCTTTCGAGACAATTGACCACATTTTGTGGTTGGGCTCAATAACTTTTGATTCAGAGCCCTGAAAAATATACTAGATACATGAGTAGAAAGAGCAAAAATTTCTGCACACACTGTGTCCATTTTTGTTACATGACAATATTGCGTTTGATCCCAGGAATTTTAAAAACGAGAATAAGATTTAAAATCCTTAAATTGGCAACACATTGAGAGGTTCAAAATCATTGTTTTTTATCAAAATTGACAACTTTTTCAACTTTTCGCCAATTCTTTTAACCATGTATATTGTTTCCAAAGACATTACCCCTTATTACAATCTTGTAGTACTAAAAGAAAAAATATTATTGTTGCCAATTTGAAGAACAAAATGTGATCAATTTAGCCCTGAAATAATTCCTGTCCTGAAAGGGTTAAGATGGATTTTCCCCCAGGGTTTCATTCCCCCTCTAAGGTCACTGACCTTTATGTTGTTCGGATATGGAGAATAATTCCAAGATTTGCTTACTTTTGGACTGGTACCTTTCTAATTATGCCAATATCAACAAAATCAAATTTGTCTCAGCAGTTACAGAGATAAATATTTGACACCTGAAAAAATTGTCAATTTTTACCAAACATGCATTAAAAACGCTTGCCATGGCACAAAAGACTTTGGGCAGATTTTGCTGAAACTTGATACAGTGGAAACTCAGTATAAAGAGGTCTGATATAACAATATTCCTGATATAACAAGGTAATATTCCGGTCCCAAATCTTTATATTCTATTGTTTTTTAACCTGATATAACAAGATTCCTGCTAAAACAAGGTAATTTTGTTGGTCCCAAGGACCTTGTTATAATCAGTTTCCACTGTATTTCCGCTGAAACACCTTCAATTACCATATCGACCAAATTTAAACTTATTTGAATGAATGGTATAAATTTCACAAAAAGTACAGGGTGCTTTGACATGGAATGACCCTTACCTCTATATTTTGATACTCTCTTCCTCCTCTTAAACCTGAAGTTGACCTTCTTTTCACTGACAGTCTTCTCAATCACTGTAGCTTCTACACGTACTGTGTCCAAGCTGCAATCGAAACATAAAGCATACAAGTCAAAATCAAAACCTTTATATGACATACACACACATCCCCTAAGAACGTCTGGGATGATGTGCAAGTTCCCTTACACAAGAAATGTATCCACTTAGTTTTACATATTATGCATAACAGAATTTGAAGGAGATAAATAGCCCATCAATAGCCTGCAAACATATTTTGATAAATATGGGGACTCTGCCATTTTTAAAAAATATGATCACTTTATATGATCATTCATACAGTATATCTCCATATTTGCAAGATATTAAGATATGATTATTCCTTGTGTAAAGTGGTCTATCATTACAGTCGATTACTACAAATATGAAAATCTAAGGCTTGCCTGATAAAGCAACAACTAACCAGTCATGGGTCCGAGACAAGGGTCACCACACCAAGACCAGGAGGACACCTCATGATTACATTCATTATAATTATAGAAGTTCTCAGGGTCTAGACCAAGACCAAGACAACGAAAATTCGAGAACGAGATTGGTCTCGGACCCATCACTGCAAGTAACATTGCCTATTAACCCTTCCGAGACAATTGACCACATTTTGTGGTTTGGCTCAGTAACTTTTGATTCAGAGCCCTGAAAAATATACCAGATAAATGAGTAGAAAGAGCAAAAATTTCTGCACACACTATGTCCATTTTTGTTAAATGACCATACTGCAATTGATCCCAGGAATTTTAAAAAGGAGAATAAGCTTTAAAATCCTTAAATTGGCAACACATTGAGAGGTACAAAATCATTGTTTTTCATCAAAATTGGCAATTTTTTCAACTTTATGACAAAATTCCTAACCATGTATATTATTCTCAAAGACATTAAACCTTATTAAAACCATGTAGCACTACAAGAAGAATATTATTGTTGCCAATTTGAAGAACAAAATATGATCAATTTAGCCCTTAAATAATTCTTGTCCTGAAAGGGTTAAATGACATACACAATGGAACTTTGCAATAATCAGGTAAACAGAATCAAAGGATCTTGAATGATAGATGTATACCTGAGCATAGGCTTGCCTATCAGAGTGAAGTTGTCCCCACCAAGGAGGAGTACCTTTGAAAGAAATGAAATATAAATTTAACTATAATGTACATGTACAATCCTTATTTCAAATCACTTAATGATAATGATGATGCACAGCACTTGCAATGTGCTATCTTATTAACAAATCTGATGATGAGAGGGATATTGAGAAGTAAAATCTGAAGTTTATGAACCATAAAACATGAAAATATATACCTACATGTAATATAATTGAAAACAGAAGCTAATCAGCAATTCAAAGTATCATTATCGATATCATTTTGAGTATCTCAAAATTATTCTACCGGTAGTTGACGGCTTTTGGGAGACATTTTGGGTGTACACCATACAGGTCACAACAATGGGGTACTCCCAAAGCATAATGACCTTTAGAATAAGGGTAGACTCAGAGTGCAACTACATGTAGTTTGCAGGCACAAAACCTGGTCAGTCATAAAAGAGTGTCTGCACTGTAAGACTACCATAGGCCCTTTACTCTAGCTGCTCCTGACCTATATTGACACGACCACGTGTGTGTGTGTAATTGGGTTTTTTGTATGTATCAATCAATATACGATTATTTGCGTCTGGGGACCGACCTTTAACATCACCATCCAAAAGACGTGACCAGTAGGTAGCTGGGTTAGGCTTCTCTCAAGACACAAGGATTTTCTGATAATGTGTCAAATTAGGGTCTGTGCTTGCAGACTAGATAGAGCTGAATGAAAAGGTTGTACACATATGCTCTGAGGTCAAAGGTTATGCGGTCAATTCCTAACACTTACCGAGTTCCTAACTTCAACACTGGACATGATACTATACCTAAACTTAACCCTAAACCTAACTTAAGGCCCAGTCACAACCTAAATCCCTAAATCTATGTTTATGATGAAATGAAGTTTAGAGTAAATGTTGCCGGAGCTTGCCTGGGATCACTGATAAAACGATGTCACATATGGACAGGATATCCTACCTTCTCTAGTCTTATTCTATCCCCTACATCAGCTTGGATGTGGTTCTGTAGTAGAACGAGATCCCCGGTTGTCACTTTGTGTTGAACACCAGATATGTAGATGATAGCAAACAGTCTGCCTTGATTTATATCACTGCTCACTGCTGATATCACATCTATAGGTATAAATGAAGAGATGATTAGTAGTAAAAATAAAAATAGCTTTAAATTGACATATTTTGGTCTTGCACTCATTAGAGTAAAATGCAAGAAAACAGAAAGCTGAAATCAAATAGTACAGTCCAAAGCTAGCATCCCATTAAATTTGTGGCAGCCAATCAGAGCATGTTATCTTTTTAAAAAGGCCCTTTGTTTCTATTAGTACCTGTTTACATTTTATCAATCAGCTTTCAGGTCATTCTTGTGTTTGATTCTAATGAGCCTAAGATGTAAAGCTACAGTATGTCTGTATCTGTATTCAAAGCTAATCTACAAGTATAATACACAAAGGTCAGAGTAATAATTTCACCTTTGAACAGGCATGGAGACAAATATGATAATTACACGATACACAAGATCAGAATGATTAAATGGCAGTAAGGGGATCTTTCTATCTTTATAACACGTTATTAAATACTGAAGGAATATTGAATTAATCAAACTAATTGAATTACCCTCATTTTCATAAACTACATGTATAGCTCTAGAATGTGTGTAGCTAGAGTGAGCTACTTACCGGATGTGTTAGAAAGACCCACGCTAGGAAGAGAAGAGCTCTGTTGATGTGTATTCATGAATCTGCATTTTGAGATGAATGCACAAAGAAACAGTGAAAGCAAATATAAACAAATTGAAAGATCCCTGTTGCGCAAGAGTATAATTGAGAAGGCCAGAACTCCTGTTCTTATCTCACTACATGTACACTGGTTACCTATTCAATATTGAATGTTTTTTAAAAGGGCTATTTTCTTTTCGGGGGGGGGGGGGGGGGTCCGACGGCCCCCTTGTGGGTCTTGGGTGGGCCTACCGGATTTTTTTTTCTTCACTCCCTCCCACGCCAACCCCCAACTCCCGACCCACTCTTGCCCCACAGCGTGAGGGGCCTAGATTTGTATCCTATTCGAATTCATATCATAGTGAAAATATTCTCAAGAGAAATTTGGGTTGGAGGGGGAGAGCTCCACCTACACCCCCTCCCCCCCCCCCCCCCCCGATAATCCTGAAAGATGTGATCTCCTAGATAGGCCCCTGCATGATGTCCGCAGATCGGTTTAGACTGTAATCAATGAATAAATATTGTAGGCAACATGCAAGGTATGAGGGTCACTTTCCCCATTCATATCTATTCAATTGTTCATAAAAATGATATTCCCTCTCATTTTGGGAGACTGATACAAGAGATTATGGTGTTAAAACCGGCCCAGGGCCTGCATAACAGCGAAAGAGAAAACGTAAATTTGAAAAAAGATACATGTAAAGTAGCATTTACAGATAAAGAGGGAGAAAACAGTGTATAAATGGATGATATCTGATTGCATTTCTTCTCACCTAGATTGTAGAGAAGGGTACTGCATTGTCTGGTGGTGTCTTGATACACTGTTTAAACTGGCAAGAGCTCGGTATGACTGCTCAATCAATGATTTACCTGCAAAGAATAAGAGAGAATTACAGATACATGTACATGTAGTTTAGCTTTCTGCATAATAAAATCACCCAGGCTCCTAATGTTCAAATATTAGTATTACCTTTAATAACTGAAGTCATGTACATGTAGTAAAAAACTTTATTCATCTAGTTAGTTGATAGTCAGTGTTTTACCAACAACAGCTGTGAGGAGTTGGAAAAATAACAATTTTATTGAAAAAATTGTGGGTAGACATTAAATAAAGTTTTCCAAAGTATGTTTGACCAGTGTTTCATGAATCAGAATTTTATTTGATTGTCAAAATTCATGAATGCTACTGATGTGCAGATTACATAGAGCTGAAAAATTATTGTGGAATTTTATTGGCTCCATTAAAAAGCGTGGGCAGTGGCCTAGTGTAAAATTTTGGAGGTCAACATGGGGCACCCTCTACACTTCATGAAGATAAAATATCTGATCAATGCAAATGTCACATGACCTCTAGATGGAATAGTTCTCCTTACTTATTTTCTGCTTCATGATTTTTTTTTCTTCTTCTTCTTCTTCCTTTTTCTTCTTCTTATTCTTCTTCATTCTTTTCTTTCTTTCTTCTTCTTCTCCTTCTCCAGTCAGACACATCTTTGAAAAACTGAACACTGGTAAATACATTGAAAACGCCATGTAACGCACAATAAATATAGAACCCTCATCGTTCAATGTGGGGTCAGTGTATATGTATGGGGGTGCCGGAGGCGGCGCCTCCTGTCCAATAACCAATAACCTTGCATAAGTGTGAGTGCCTCCTGTCATGCCTGTACGAAGTCAATATTCCAATAGGCAATAAATAGGAAAATTCTAGCTTTACGAGCTCTGTGGCTTATCAATCTGGTACTGGCCACAGAGCTTTACAGCCCATGCCATTATGGAGCTTGGAGGCAGGTGTAAACACAGAAATACTATGCCTCATAATCACCCATTCCCACGCACGGTGAACCTTGAAAACCACCCTCGGTGTTTGCTGTGGTGGTTCTGAAAAGTAGTAGTGTAATGCCGAGATGTTGTGATGCCAGATGCTAAATTTTACAGTGATAATTGCTTCATGAGCATCTTAATTGGCATACCGCCATCTATGTTCAAAACATGCAGCTACTGTATTGATGTCACTGTAAAATTTAGCATCTGGTGTCACAACATCTGAGCATTACACTACATGCTCTTCGATCATTTACAGCACATTCTGTGCTGACCCCGCGCCGGCTACGGCAAGAGGTCATCGTTTCTCATGCTAATATCATATCTCACAGGACCATGCCAAAGGTAAGTCGAATCCTGTCACCCCTGCCTAATTTTATGAAATTTACTATCTTTATTGTATGGTGGTGTGACCATATTTCGCGCATGTCCTAAGTTCGCGCACAGGATAATATCTCAAAAACTAGAAAGAATTTCAAAAATCTGATAGCACCAATCGATAGAGGAACCTAAAATTACCTAGGGACAAAATTTTCTTTCAAATTGGGTGAGAAGTTTTGAAGATATTGACGAAAAATTGGCAAAATTTGCTACTTTTTTGCGTCCGTTTCCGAAAATATGAAGTACCGACAAGGGTCTAGAAATCGTCATTTTGAGAGAAGATGTCATCAAACTTGTAAGTAAAGCATGATACCAAATGATTGTATGATAAAATTGCCTTGCAAATGATGTAAATAGCTTACCTTTGATGGATTGTTATGTTGGATTAAGTAGATGCAAACTCGCGTGCGTGAAATAAGGTCTCGCTGTTTTCATGACCCATTTTCAGTTCCATGCGCGTAGCGATCCGACATCGAATTTTGAAATCGGGATATCTCCGAAATTCTTAGTCGATCAGCTTCCTTCTTGGACACATTTGCAGACTAATATTTAGCTTTCCTTTTGGTATGAATCGTTTTGAATAAATTACTGTAGAATATGAGAAATTACAGATGGAATTTCACATTCCTAGAAATTTTTAAAATGTGCGCGAAATATGGTCACCCCATCATACTTCAATTTTCTACTTTTACGTTGGAAAATTTTTTTATTAGAATATGTTCAGAACCACCACAGCAAACACCGAGGGTAGTTTGCAAGGTTCACCGTGCGTGGGAATGGGTGATTACAAGGCTTAATATTTCTGTGTTTACACCTGCCTCCAAGCGC
Source organism: Heliocidaris tuberculata (assembly GCA_025618425.1). Taxonomy (NCBI): domain Eukaryota; kingdom Metazoa; phylum Echinodermata; class Echinoidea; order Camarodonta; family Echinometridae; genus Heliocidaris; species Heliocidaris tuberculata. The sequence goes on along the minus strand of CM046852.1, from coordinate 27,638,570 downwards.
CAAAATGGCATGGGCTGTAAAGCTCTGTGGCCAGTACCAGATAATTGATAAGCCACAGAGCTCGTAAAGCTAGGAAAATTCACATTGTAATGCAATTTTCATAAAATGTTTTTATCTTTGTCAACATTTAATGACTACAAATTTGGTATCAAATCAACACTTACATACTCAACTTTATTGTCTTGTGATTGAAAAGGCCGCGGCAAATTCGTGCAGACAATTTCTAAAACCATCCATGACAACCATGCATGACATTGACAACCTGAAACTCAAGACGTGGGACTACAATAACTTGATGCCTGTATGATAATAGCGTTGCAATGTAAGTGTTTTACATAGCTCTTATTATAATTACACATGTTATATATCACAGTATATTCTTACCGATATCTGCATTAAACCGACATAAAATACCTCCACGTAAAGCGTTCACAGAACGAACCAGGGCCAACATTTTCGGTTTTTTAAATTTGCTTTTTGGCCACAAGTTGAGATATATGGTGTTGATGAATATTCAAGTGAAAAAGAAAAATGTCTGTCAATATGGCCTTATTATGATATTATAGGATTCTCGGAAAACTACCCCCTGGATAACTACCTCCCCCCCCCCCCCCCAGGACAACCCCCAGAACAACTGGGGTAACCTCGCTAGTCATAAGGACCGCATTTCATAATGACCGCTATCCATAATGCGTGAATAGTGGTTTTGTATGAATAGCAGTCCTTCTAAATAGCAAGAGTACTATGGACAAATTACCTCGCTATTCATAAGGACATCCATTCATAAAGACCACTATTCATATATTCATAAGGACCTCTAATCATAACGCATGTTGAATGAATAGCGGTTTTCTATGAATAGCAGTCCTTAATTATAAATAGCGAGCATGTGGACCCCAGACAACCCCCCCCCCCCCCCCAGGACAATCACCCCCCCATAAAATAAAATGAAGATTACAGCGATAACCCCCCTCGGAACAAAAATAGCCCGCCCCTCCCCTACCCTGAACAACCACCCCAGAATCAGGGGGTAGTTGTCATGGGGGGGGGGGGGTAATTGTTCTGGGGGGTGACCCCCAAAAAAGTTGTAAATATGTGCTGCTGGCAAGACAAAAAAGGGGGCTTCGGAACAAGCGTTTCATATTGAACAGGATGGTCTTCATCAGAACTAATAACATTTTGGAAAAAGGTGGTCTTTAATTTGGAACTGGATTACAATATGGAACTGGTTGTTATTGAAATATATAGATCATCAGAACTCGTTTTCAACTTTTCACAAAAAATTATATTCTTCAAAATTGGCCGGGGCGGGCCAGAATGGCTGGAATGACGAAATGAAGAAAAAAAAACGGTGCTTTGGAATGGTTTTTTCTCTTCTTTTTCTCATTAAGAAAAAAATGGTATGCTTTGAAACAGAAATTTGAGTGTAAAAATGGGGGTCTTCTCTGCGGCACACTCTGAGTGCCCCCCCCCCTGGGGGGGGGGGTGATTGTCCTAGTGGGGTAGTTGTCCAGGGGGTAGTTGTCCGCTGGGTAATTGTCCAGGGGGTAGTTGTCCAGATACAATGATGATGATGATGATTCTCATTGGCGCAAATCCAGGGGGGACAGGGGGACATGTCCCCCCACCTTTTTGAAGATAGGCGAATGTCCCCCCCCCCATCTTTTTGAATAACCTTTTTTTTTTTTTGCTTGTCAGAGATTTTTGGAAGCGATTGTCTCCCCCCCCCCCCCCCCACCTTTTTGAATAACCTTTTTTTTTTTTTTTTTTTTTTTTTGCTTGTCAAAGTGTCAGAGAATTTTGGAGGAAAACTAGAGCTTGTGCAGGTTGTCAGGGAAAAAATTTCCAGACATTTCAGACAGGTACAAAAGTTAAATCATGTGATGACCCCCCCCCCCCCCTCGAATTTCAAAATGGATTTGCGCCACTGATGATGATGATGATCAGGGGTGGCGCCAGGGTATTTAAATAGGGGGGGGGGAATGACACGTATAGCAACGTCGCACGTCGAGGGTCTTGAAATAACATATAGGACTATAACAGTTATGTCATAATTGCATGGCCTAGCCTTCTCTTCTCCATTTACATTTCCCCTTCTCTTTCTCCTTTTTTCCCCCTTCTTCCTCTTTTTTTTTTTTTGTTTTTTTGTTTTTTTGCTCGCTTGAAAAATGATAGGGGGCGGTCGCCCCCCTGCCCCCCCCCGGTAGTGCCGCCCCTGATGATGATGATGATGATGATGATGATATAGGTCTAATCAGGGAGGTGGCAGAGAGAGATCCAAACTTTGCATTTTATTTCAATAAACTGGTTTGATATAATTTTGTTTATATTAATCTGCAAAATGCATCCTTTAAGGCAATGACCCGCCAGGGACTGACAGTCCCTGGCGGATCTAGCTTTTTATAAAGGGGGGGGGGAGGGAGGGTGTGGGAGGGGGGTGTCCCCCCTCCCACAGTAGGGAGAATTTTTGAAAATCTGTGTGTGAAAATGGCATTTTCTTGCATCTAAAACACCACTATTTTTGGTATAGAGGTCATTGCCAAATTAACCCCCCCATGTAAAATTTAGTTGCATTTTCCTGCAATGTAAGGCCAGTTGACAACACAGATACAAAGAATTGGGGACCTTGGAATAAGCACTGTCAGCCTAATACTTTTATTATGAACAGCTTGTCACTGATACTCACTGGCAAATCTCAGTCGAATATGATGGACTGGCAGAAGAGACGTCGTGGATGTTTCTGCACAAATCGCTGAACTACTTTGTTGGAACTAATAATAATAATAAAAAATAAAATAAATACATAAATAGAATAAAATAAAATTACAAGTTTAAAAAAAAAGATAAGATAAAAAAAAAAATGGTCCCCGGATTTTTTTTGGGGGGCGGGTTGCAACCCCCCAACCCCCCCTCTAGATCCGCTTCTGACTGTCAATTATGTGTATTGATTGTAATCCCCTAAAACTCAATATTTTTCGTTGCATTAGGTTTTGAGCTAGCTGCAAATTATGATTTATGCTGGTATGATCTGAATAATTTCTTTTACCTTTTGTCTTTAAGGACACCTTCAAGAAATTACTGACAAACGTCGTTGTGTCGAGCGCTTTGTCTTGTCTAATTTTACGATTTTACGGTTCTCAGAGACATACGTCGTGGGACAACTGCAGGAGAAAAGGGAGGAGTAAAACCCTGGTAATTATCACTTTATTCATGTTTTAGATATCAGATCTATTTCTTCAAATATTTCGTAAAACATGCGCGAGCTCGGAAAAGGGAGGTCGACACGATCCGCCGGTGTCTCCGCGGATCGCCGACCCTAGACTTGCGGCAGGACCAGTCATGACACACCGGAGCGTCGGCCGTATAGACCTACAACAAGCTTCGTGGCGCTGTGTCTGTCTCATTGGGTGAATTCAAGTTCGGTGTTGAAAGCTGGTGTTGGTGTTGGGGCAAAACTAGCACCAGCCACAACACCGAACCTGAAATAAAGCTGGTGCTGGGATTGACTTCACTAGGCATGCTAGGTGTTGAGCTATCAATAATGTGATTGGTATTATTTTTATAAACCCTAATTCGGTGTTGGGGCTAGAATCAGCAGCCCAATTCACGCTCTCAACACCAACACCGAACTTGAAATCACCCAATGTCTGTCATGGGGTCGGGCTAACTCGACACTGCGCGGTGACTATGTTTCAAGAGTTGAAATCCACGCTAGGCACCGTACCCTTTTAAGCTTTTTTAGCCTTAAATTTCATGTTTTGTATAATTTTACTTCTTGAAATCTTCAACATTACTTCTTTCAATCTTTGCTAATCATTTTACACATTGTTATCAAATAATTTGAATTTAAGTGTTTTGAAATGTGTAATTAAATGCAAAATTCAACACAAGTGTTTGCGATCAATTGAACTCTCTGGGCTCACTCAGCCGCGATTTTCCGCCAAGGCCGAGTTCGCCCTAGTGCCGAGTTAGCCCGCACCAGTATATGTCTGTGTCTGGGATTCGAATTTTCTGAAGACAAGTTGTGATTTTGACATAATTTGACAGTTTCATGGATCTCGTAGTGCCTACTCCTCAGTCAAATGACAAAGGGGAAGTCCACAATGATTTTAATTTATTTGGTTTTGATAAGTCTAGACCCCTAGATCTAATTGTCTGCTTTTTAAAATTAAAAAGAATTTCCAGGAAAAAATGAGGAAAACCACTCATAGCGACTTTACTATACTTTGTGTGTAGACTATTGGCAGTCATACACGGTACACCCCAACACTTTCAAACACACACTGCACAAAAGTCACCAACATTCACTCAAAATCAGCATTTAATTTACAAATACCGACACCAACATATCCATGGAATACAATCAGACAATAAATTCAACTCACCGATGTTGGAAAAGATAATTCAAAAAATGAAATCCGTAATTTCCTGTCAGTTCTGGCGAAACGGGGTATCGCAAGTCATTGTGTACATTTCCTAATCGCCGCGAGCATTAACATCTCCCCCTAAAAAATTCGGTTGTTAAAAATTTGGCCTTTATCTCACACACATAAAAGTCCAGATTTTCCGTGGTCGTGCGCGATCGTAGAGGTCAATGTGCGCGCATGATGCCGAGTTTTTTGTGGACAAAATTTTATTTGCCGAGTTTTGTCTAAAACATTGGCACGGTGAAAACAACATGCGATTGGAAAAAAAAGCAGAGGGAATTTCTTAGGTTTTGGACATGATTTTGACTTTGGATTTTGCTGGAAATATCAGCAGTTCTTCCTAAAGGCCATTTAAAGGGATAGTCCACCCTGATTACAAGTTAGTTTTAAAAGAAGCAGAAAAAATAAAGAAACATATCAGTGAAGGTTTGAGCAAAATCTGATAAGAAATAAGAAAGTTATGAATTTTTGAAGGTGTAATCAATCAGACACAAATTGGCAACTCTGTGACACATCTTGCAAGCTCCTCTCCCATTTGCCCCCCAAAATCATAAATTTCCATTTTCTCTAAAGGAAATATTCAGTCTTACATGCAACTTAGATATAATCATTGCTTATATGTTTTTACACAAAACCTGTGTGAAAAAATCTATTCCTTCATCAAAAACTAAGAAAATGAAAATTTATGAAATTTTCTGTACTGAGCAAACGGGAGAGGAGCTTGCAAGATACGTCATGGGTTTGCCAATTTGTGTCTGATTGATTACAACTTCAAAAATTCATAACTTTCTTATTTCTTATCGGATTTTGCTCAAACCTTCACAGATTTGTTTCTTTAACTTTTCTGCTTCTTTTAAAACCAACTTGTAATCAGGGTGGACTATCCCTTTAAGGTAGGAGTGAGATTTTAAAGAACTGAATTTGAAAGGAAGTATTTGAAATATTTATCTTATTCTTTCCCCATACCTTAAGTACATGCGATAGAAAATGACCAGTATTTTTGCATTCATCCCGCTTAGTGGTCAGTATGACCACCATTACTTGGTGTGAGAAAAACCATGATTCTGAAGACAGATCAGTATAAACATGATGAATGATCAATGAAGTTTTCAGAGCAAATGCGATATTTGATAAAAATGATCGAAAATTGACATGCTGATTGCTAGACTTTTTACTTTACAAATTAAATCTTTACCTGACGATGAAAAAAATTTCGCTGCCTCTGGGTCGTCTTCAAGATATAGCCGCTAGCGAAGCAGAGGTGAAACAATTTACTTGACAAATTAATTCTTTACCTGATGATGAAAATAAATTTCAGTGGGTTGTCTTCAAGTTATATGAACCGCTAATGAAACAGAGGTGAAACGATTTACTTGATAATTTAATTCTTTACCTGACGATGAAAATGATTTTGGCGGGGCGTCTTCAAGATATATAAAAAGCTAGCGAAACAGAGGTGAAACAATTTACTTGACAAATTAATTATTTTCTTAACTATGAAAAGAATTTCGACAGGTCGTCTTCAGGAAATATGAACCGTAAACAAACAGAGGTGAAACAATTTACTTGACGATTTCATTCTTTATTTATAATAATTTTGTGGGTCATCTTCAAGAATAATGAAATGCAAATGAAATCTATCGCCGATGAAATTTGCGTTAAAACTTGTCCACAAACCACTCATTTTTGGCATCAAATAACCATCTTATTTGCGCCTCATATTACGTCTAATTGATTTACCAAACTGCCGAACGAGACAATTATGTTTGGTTCGGTTCGTTTCAGAAGTGCCATATTCATCAAACTTCCGTTTGGTTCGGCGGTTCAGTTACTAATTAAGGGACTTTGAAGGTTGAATGCAAAATTAACATACTAAATTTTTCTTTCACCCCAGAATCTAACTGGTTTCCTTGATTAATAACAATGGATATTCATGCAAAACTAATGTGAAAATTTTTCTTCCATCACAGAACCTACTTGTTTTCTCCTGGTTGATAACAATGGACATGGACAGTGATGAAGAGAAGGAGGCCTTTGAGGTCAGTGACTATGACCTGGCTAATGAGTTCAATCCTAACAGACCTCAGGGAAGACAGACCAAGGCACAGGCTATCTATGGTAAGTTTGTAAGATAGTATTTTAGTTTGACTTTGTGGATGTTTTGTGTTTCATAAGCATCATAAACAGCTCTTCAATGATTGTGAAAACAACTTTTACATGTAGTTGAAAATCAAATCAGATGAATCTCTTCAGCGGCATTTAGAATGTTTCTAAGTAAAATCAATACAGTCAAGTCTTTTTATCAAGGCCTCCCAAGTGAAGCAGAAAAACAGGCTTCTGTAAAGAGGTGGCTTTTTCTATACAGGTTCTAAAACACCTATATTTTTTTCTACTTGGAAGCATTACAGGTGACTAGTGACCACTGCAGTCATGTGGTATTAACCTGTTAACTACTGAATTATCTAATTCCCATAGGCTTAATACAGGAACCACCCAGTTCCCGTAGTCTATGGGTTAATAGGGAAATGGCCACTGAGACAGATTTGACTTTACTAAAATTCTAGACTTTTGTGTGTGTGTGGGGGGGGGGGGTGTTGGAGTAAAAGAGGAAGGATTGCATTATTTGTTTTACCACATCATATCTGTTCTTGTTTCAAACATAAAATGAAGAAAAAAACGTTGTAGAAGAGATAGCCTTCATGAAGATCTGGAGGTGAATACATCTAGGAGAAACAGGAATAATTTTCTTACCTGTATGATAAATGATATTGAAAACCGTTCATTACAGAATGCTACCAGTATACATCAATTTCCTATTTCTGTTTATGGTATTAAGTTGTACTTTCTTCCAAATTCAGTAATGTTGATTCTGATGAAACTGTTCTGTTCTTGTCTAGGTATGTGGGCCCAAGATAGTGATGAGGAGAATGAACGAGTAGGACTAGGTGGAGGATCGAGGAGAGGAGGAGGCTTTGATCCGTTAGGTGACATGGGCTTTATCAGTAGAGGGTTCAAAGGTGATAAGAGAGATGATGAAGGAGAGGTGAGTCATCCTTACATATCATGGAAATGTTAGCAAGCTGTAAAATATCAAAAGACTCCAGTAATAAAAGGATACATCTGGGTTAGGGTTCAGGGGCCATATTCAATGCAATACTTAAGAATGAAATTTGAGTAGTTTACTTAGATTTCAGCTGAGATAAAATACTTAAGCAATTTTGGTATTCGGTTGAATCTTTTGGCTAAGTATTTTATCCTAAGTCTAAGACAGCTCCCTAGCAGACTTAAGCCAATTACTTGATTGTCAGGTACATGGCTTTCATACATACGCGGAGCAGTATAAGCTGCGCACAAGCAAACCTGGTAAGCATGCATCTACTGTGACACATTTATTGCGCGTGATTTTGGACAGGATATGTGACGTCACAATGGATATCAGAAAGTATTTTGCCTCAAAGTCGGCTTGCTAAAGTAAAGTGCTTAAATTTGATCTGAATACAGGTTAAGTCAGTTTACTTAGCCAAGCCAAATGCTAAGTAAAATGCTAACTTAATGCGCGTTTTGATTTGAATACCGCGCCAGGTTCTCAGGCTCTCCGGCTCTCCGGTTCGGGTACAACTGCCTCTTTCAATAAGCCAGTTTATAATTGGTACATGGTACAAATGACCCTGGAATTACCCTAATTTGTATGTGCATGCGCATTTGTTTTGGGTGGACGTGCTACTTGTTAAACAAGTAAAATCATGCTAGTGCGCACATCGTGGTGTGTACAAAATGACAGCGTGTAAAGGTCAATTGTACTCGGTACAGATGACCTTTATCTGCACTTGCGCAAATTGTAATTACGACCTGGCCGTAACATTCTGAAGATTATTGCAGTCTTTTCTGTGGTACCACTGCCAGTTGTGTATTACAGGCACACACAGTAGACCCTGGGTTGACACCCTATTCTTTATGAGAAGTGTAGTGCATTAATGTGCATAGGGTGTGAATAGCCTATACACAGGGCCTGCAGTTAACATTCTGTCCAGGAACTGAGTGTTTTCCCCCTAAACCTGCATTGGGAACAGGAGAAGGGTGCGTTACGCACATTGCGGCAACAATTTTTTGTCCCTCAGCTTGCACATATCTTGTGTGTATTGATCTTTTCTTGATTATACAAATTGATCATTCCTTATCAGTTGGTGTAAATATTTTGTTTATTAACATGAAATGTATTACATAGGTTAAAGAAGGAAATATTCTTAGTTCTTCAACTTTTAGTTAATTTAATACATCATTCTGTTCTTATCAATTTCTTTAAAAATTTCTTAACAAGCTACTCTATAATACTGCATATTACTAGGCATGTAGAGAAGTCATAGTCAAATGCTTTAAGCATTCGACTGTTGATGCAAAGGTCATGGGCTTGAGCCCCAGCACAGCTCAGCAATTGATATTATTGTTAGTATCATCATCATCATCATAATTTTCGATACTATTGCTGTTGTTTAATACAGGGTGATGAAAATGCAGATGAACCATCCACTAGTAAAGCACCTAAGACTGAGGCTCAGAGAAGACATGCCAAACTGATGAAGGCAGACAAGGGGTTTGCAAAATGGCAGAAACACACCACAGGAATTGGAGAGAAGCTTCTCATACAGGTGAACAACAGTAATTGCCGAGAATTTGTTCTCTTTACACAATCAGTAAAATTTTTTTACCTGTTTCATACTGCATCAACAACAGCGCCGTCTATCATAGGGGTCTGATGAAGTTTCCCCGACAGAAAGTACATGTAAATTCTAATATAAACAGAAAAATGAAATACAGGTAAAAAAAAAATTTACTGATTGTGCATAAAGAAATTACTCTCAGCACTATCCCCAGTAAGCTGAATACATTTCATTGAATCAATCAGAAGTTATGACTTTATAGCTGTAACATCTACTGGGAGCTAGAAGGGTGGTCAGTCATGTCCTAACATAAAGCTAATGCCCTTTTGCATTTGGCTCTTACTAGAAGTTATGTCATATTCTCAATTTCTCATAATGTTTTGGTTTTTCATATTCCCTTTCTGGCATTTCTCTTGTTATTTATCCGTAACGGTTTATCTATGTGTCAAAAATAAAGTATTTGTCTAATACCATTTTGTTTTTCATGTAGCTTGCAAATCAGCCATGGACCTCCAACAACAATTTTGATTGCAATGATACTATTTTGACTTTGGGTCAGTTTTCAGCTGACTGTTATTAAGAACAAGTTTCCTTTTGTGAACCGCTGGCTCGTAACCATCAATAGGTCACTATCAGTTGTAAGTCACAATACAGATAAGGAACTATTTAGGAAACAACAACAACAATATAAAAACAAAAGCTAGCCACTCTTAACCTCATTTCTTAGTTGTACTTTCTATTTCTCCCATGTCTTTACCCCATAGATGGGATATATACCAGGCGAAGGTCTAGGTATGCTAACCAGGGTTTAGTTACCACTCTTAACCACATTTCAAAGTTATAATTTCAATTTCCACCGTCTCCTTTCTTCATAGAAGGGATTTATACCAGGCAGAGGTCTAGATAAGGCTAAGCAGGGTATAGTTACCACTCTTTACCCCATTTCAAAGTTGTAATTTCTATTTCCACCATCTTCTTTCTTCATAGATGGGATATATACCAGGCAAAGGTCTAGGTAAAGCTAACCAGGGTATAGTTCGTCCTGTGGAGGCTACGAAGCATAAAGGCAAGGGTGCTATAGGTCATGGCCGACCTCTGCGCCAGACGATCGTCTCCGATGATGAGATCGATGATGAGGAGATCGCTAGGAAGCTTGGTGAACCTGCAGCAGTGAAAGGAACGTCCAAATGGAAGAAGACTGATGTGAGTATCTCTGTTACAGTAGTGATGTGTTTGGTATGTCATACAGGAGTATCAGACTAAATGTATGTACATACTGCATGGAGTGAATGTCTGATAAATAATGTATGTGTCTTGATATGTGACTACATTTTAGAGGTAATCTTGAGTTCTATTTATGATGTAAAGTTAAATTCTCATCGTGCCCAACAAAATTGTCTCTGCACATTGAAATCTGCCTATCCGCAACTTAATCTCTGAAAAGTTGATAGGAAATGTTTGATAACTGAAAAATAAGCTAAGAAAATATATTAGCATTGATGACACTCCTGTACAGATCTAGTATCCCATTGACAATCTTTGCTGGTGTGCTTTTCTCACTGCAAATACCTTGTGATTGAAAAGCAATAACACAATTTCTAAATCAGTCACTAGAAACGTAGCAGATTAACAACATGCATAGTCACTAGTAATTAGTGTTTCATTGAGATCACTTTTCAAAAAATGGCCCTGAAGATTTAGATATCTATGCCATGTAAAAGGTTATATAATATTTCTATTTCTGTTTAGACGAGGTCATAGGTCATACATGTATTTGATGTATGTTTTTTTGTGTGTAAATTAGGCAAAAAGTCAGAAGAAGTATGTTTACAAGACTGTGGATGAGATCAAAAGGACTGGTGTATCCAAGAAACAACCCAAGGCTCTTCCAAACCAGCGTCTATCCAATGTGAAGGTGATTGACATGACGGGTCCAGAACAGCGTGTTCTCTCTGGTTACTCGGAGATCTCTAAGGGTCATGATAAACCGGTAGAGACATTTGAGTCACTGGAGGCGGGGAAGAAGACGTTTGAGATGCCGGAGCTGATGCACAACTTGGATCTACTGGTTGAGATGGCTGAACAGAGGATTATCAAACATGACCGACAGTGAGTCACTATATGACGAGGAGAATGTTGGTGATGATGGTGGTGATGATGATGGTGATGATGGTGGTGATGTCGATGATGATGATGATGATGATAATAATAGTGTAGATGGTGATGATGATGGTGCGTGATGATCATCATGATGATAGTGATGAGATGGTGACGGTGACGATGGTGATAGTGACGATAATGATGGTGATGATGATGGTAGTGATGGTGATGATGTTAATGATGATGTTAATGATAGTGATGGTGATGATAATGGTGAAGATGATGATGGTGGCGGTGGTGATGATGATGTTGACACACATATTCTATAGGAGATTTATTTGCTCTTTATTGTTTAGAATATCGCACATGTACATATATATATAATTTTGAGTGTTCCAAGTCATTTTGAAGAGAAATGCATGTTACTGTTGCGATTACCGAAAGATGAAAGTCATTAATAATACTAAATGTTAAAACAAGTATTTTGTTTTTCTGAGCCCATGGTATGAATATGATTATGGATTTTATTATTAAAGATAAAACTTTTTTGAAATAATTTTTTAGATCAGTTGTTAAATAACTGTTTTGTGTTCAGTTTAACAGAGTCATGTTTTAGTGTTGATAACAAATGGCCTAATCACCCTCCATTAATTATTTTTATTTTGACCAGATTGCACCATGAAGATGACATGATAGTCAACCTTCAACATGAGAATCAAAAGACAGGTCAGGTCTTAGAACAGGAGCAAGCAGTCATCAAAAGATTGTCAACTGTTATTGAGGTTATAGAGAGGTATGAGTGCTCTATGTCAAAGTTCCTGCTTTCGGGCATGGGGGGGGGTTGTCAATCAAATATGAATATTTACATCTGGAGCCATATCTCTTCATCTTCTTCATCTTACAGCCTAGGAACCGGACAAGGGCAATTTATCAACCAGGGCCCAATCTTCTATCTCTTATATATTATGGTGGTGGATCCAGTGTCCGAACACTTTTCAGAAAATCAACGATAGCAAATAAAATATCAAACGAATATCTGTCAAACTTACATAATGAATGCTCAAAGTCCTACAGAAAAAGAAGTTGATGGAATTTTAAAAAGACAACGTAGATTTAATACGTATTCCCTTCCGAGTGAACCCCTTCCCAACGACGCAGCGTTTTGGTCCCTTGAAAAAGGGTACTGTATTTCCGAACGTGTGAAACCTATGGGAAAAAGACACAACCTTTGTTTCAATAGTGTGGTTTTCATACGCGTAATCCCACGCATATGAAAACCATTTTAGGCGCTTAACTGTACACGTTCGGTAATACAACCTGTTCGGAAATACAATCCTTGACTATACGATTTATGCTCTTCATAAGACGAGATCCTGTTTTAAATGCTGAGCTTGATTTGTCTTCATGTATCCTCCACTTTCTGTTTTTCCCTTCTTTTGTCTCTGTATAATTAACCCTTGAATAAACCCTTTATTGAATTGGATTGAGTGAAACTGAAAAAGAAATACCAGCATTTAATCATGATGCGCAGTGTCCTCAACAGTGCAAGCAACCTTCTTTTCAATTCCATCTTTATTTTTGTTTGCTAATTGACATCAAAGTGGAATTTCTTTGGTCCATACACCTGCCCTCATACAAAAAAAAAGGATATGATTTCTTTAAGATAAACAAACATATATGAATACAATCATATGTATATAATTATAATTTTTCCCTGATTTGTGAATATATTAAACCTCTATATACTTGTATGTTTTCATAGATTATTTCACTGATTATTTCTTCTGACTCTCATTGTTACAACATACAAATAGACTGATTAAGTTGAATACTTCTCATCAAAATCTTAAAATGTTTTGGACACTTCTCATAAATGTCTTCCAATGCTTTGAATATTTGTAGTCTTGCAGAAAGATCAACCCCAGGACATCCAAACCCTGTGACCTTGATTGACTTTGAGGAAAGTTTGAAACGGATGCGAGAGGACATGGCCGAAGAATGGAAGGCCTTTCAGCTTGTTGACATCACTGTAGCTCTCATCTTCCCGCTGGTAAGTTATTGGTTTCTGTTGTAGAAAAGCTCTAAGGAAGAATATACATCAATCTTTCATCTCGTGTCCATGCTGGGGTGAAACAAGAAAGTTTAATCCATGTTATTCCAGCAACCAATCATTGTGCATTCCCCCAATCCAACCCCCCCCCCCCCCTCTTACCATGCCCTGCCCTGATTTTATGCTTTTCATTTTAGCAACATATTCAGATAAGTGCAAGATGAAGTGTGTCTTTGTTCAATGCTATTTTTTCATGTTGGTCCCAATCTTCTCTTGAAAAGACGATGCGTACTTGGCTCTTTGCTTACTTAGTCGACTTGCTGCCAGTAACTCATTCTTTTTAATTTTTTTTTTTTTTTTTTTTTGGGGGGGGGGGGTAGGGTGGAGTCTTGTCCCTTTCAATATTTAAATATATTCAATGTTCAAATGTTCCTAAGGTTTAAAGTGGATTTACTCCCAACAGATCCGTGCAGAGCTGCGTAATTGGAACCCTGTGAATGAGACCAAGAACCATCTAGAGCTGTTCCAGACCTGGAAGGATATCTTAGACTGTCCAGACTGTCAGATTACTGTTCAGGATTGTCCATCTATCACAGCCTATGAGAGACTGGTCTGGGAGGAATGGATGCCAGTGGTCAGACGAGGAGTGACCGGATGGAATGTACATGATTGTGATCCACTCATTGGTAAGTAATGATGATAATGATAATTGTAATGATAATTGTAATGATGATGATGGTGATTACGATAATGCTGATGATAATGATGATGACATTTATAATGATGATGATGATGATGATGATAGTTATGATGGTAATGATGATAATGATAATGATGCTGCTGCTGCTGATGATGATAGTTATGATGATGATGATGATGTGATGATGATGATGATGATGATGGTAATGATGATGATGATGATAATGAAAAGAGAGACTTGACTAGACTTACTAGACTATGAGAGACTTGTTTGGGAGGAATGGATGCCAGCGGTCAAACAGGGAGTGACCAGATGGAATGTACATGACTGTGATCCACTTATTGGTATAGTCCTTTGTTTCCTTTTGGAGACCGGCAATACCTTAAATTTTTTGTTTGTTTAAAGTTAGGCTGAATAATAAGTTACATCAATGATCAAGTTTAATTGAATTGATGTAATGTGCCTTGAATAATATTCTTACTAGACTTTTAACCCTCCTAGTGCTTAGTGGTATATGAAAGGATTTTTTTCAGTGGTTTATAAAAAAAATTCAAAATGTCTGACTTATTTTATGGCAGGCATTCCTTATTGTATATGTCTTATTTAGGGTGTTTGTACCAGTGAATTTATTCTATTTCAGTATCATTTGTCTTGTCTTGTACTGCACAAAAACCCCTCAAAGTGGCTATCGACGTGCAGACCCTTATGCAGTTGCTATAGCTATAGCGCTAATATATTTATCATTAGTTTAAATGTAGCCACAGCAGGGTGTGCTTTGCAGCTGAGGGAAGAATGTTCCGCTGGATCCAGGTGAACTCGGCCTTGGCGGAAAATTGCGGCGAGTTAGCCCAGAGAGTTGAATTGACCGCAAATGCTTGTGTTGAATTTTGCATTAATTACACATTTCAAAACACTTAAATTCAAAATTATTTGATATCAGTGTGTGAAATGTTTAGCAAAGAAGTAATGTTGAAAATTTTAAGAGGTAATGTACAAAACATGAAATAAGGAAGGTACAAAGTTTGCGTGGACTTCAACTCTTGAAACATAGTCACCGCGCAGTGCGGAGTTCGCCCTAGTTCCAAGTTAGCCCAACCCGTTCCACTTTACTGTTGTTCTATGGTACAAGGAGTGTATTTGTAACAGTCTTTAATTGCCCTAATAGCATAATTTGATTTGTGTGATTGTCTAGTTCTTGGTTTCAAAGAAAGATTCATGATCTCCATTACTGATGTTAGATGAGGTTAACCCGTTGACTACTGAATTTTCTAACTTCCATAGGCTTAATACAAGGGCCTCCCGGTTCCCATAGTCAATGGGTTAAATTGTGGGTCTCCTTGAATTAAGTTACATGTGTATAGAGGCCACCGCACACCTTATGATCGGTCTACGATCCGATTTCAGAAGAAAATGTAATGTCATTTGACAAATTATTTAAAAACGAAAAATATTTTTGAATGAGGGTCTGAATAGTCATACAGATAGTAAAATCGATAATACAGTCTTTGCCAAGTTTTCTAGCCGGTGGAATAGCCAAATGGGCTCCGAGTCATAGTGACGTCACAAAAATCGTACGACTGCCAACGATTTGAAACTGACATGTGTATGAGACAACTTTTTTGAACCGATCGACTACTGAATATATCTCATTCCCAAGGCTTAACACAGGAACTACTCAGTGCCTGTCGACAATGGGTTAATTTTGACTTGAATGCATTTTGTTTGGCAGAGTTTCTAGAGAACTGGCTTCCTTTTGTGCCTCGTTGGATCCTGGACAACATTCTGGACCAACTTGTCTTCCCTAAACTGCAGAGGGCGGTAGAGAATTGGAATCCCCTGACTGACATTGTACCCATTCATTCTTGGCTCCACCCATGGTTACCGTTGCTAGGTAAGAAATAAAGAAAATAGATTCCAATTTAACTAATTACACACAAATGAAATCAGTTACCTCCAATTTCTGTCATTAAAAAAGCTTCCCTTCAGGTGAGTGCCAGAAGAGAGTTAAAGGAAACCAAAACCAAAGGAGAGAATCAATGTTATTGGAAAGTGAGAATTCAGAGAAGCACTTTACAAAAAGTTTCATTAAAATTGGTTAAAAAATGAGAGAGTTATGGAAGTTTGAAAAGTCTCGTTTTACTTTCTATGGGGATCCTCAAATTGGCAAAATTGCTTCAAAATGGCTGATTTTGTGAACAACTCTCCATTTGTTTTGTACACAGATTTTCAGATTTTCCCCATTATCTTTCAAGGTGCAGTTAATCTCCTTCTGAGCTCAACATATATAATGGGAAAATGTATTTTACACCACATATGTCGAGTTCAGGAGGAGACAAGGAGCACCCTGAGAGATAATGGGGAAAATCTGAAAATCTGTGTACAAAACAAATGGAGAGTTGTTCACAAAATCAGCCATTTTGAAGCAATTTTGCCAATTTGAGGATCCCCATAGAAAGTAAAACGAGACTTTTCAAACTTCCATAACTCTCTCATTTTTTAATCAATTTTAATGAAACTTTTTGTAAAGTGCTTCTCTGAATTTTCACTTTCCAATAACATTGATTCTCTCCTTGGGTTTTGGTTTCCTTTAACTCATATTTTTTCACAAAAAATAAACGTCTTCTCGCTTTGATAATTAGGGGAAATTTTTCTGTGAACCAAAATGAGCTATAATCATTTTTGAAAATTTTTTTCTAACATTTTACCGAAGATATCCACAATTTAAAGTGCCTGATTTTTTTAGACTTTCAATAATAATAAAAAACAGTAATAATTACAATTCATAGAGTGCTCGATACCACATTTTTACATGTAAGCGCTTTACATATCATTGTCATTACCATGGTCATGGGATTCAATTGCTAATGTCCACATACATTTAGATCCTTATTCTGAACTCCAGTTTAACTTAAACCGTGGACTAAGTGTGGTTTAAAACTGTCTAAAGTTTTAGAAAATCACATTCTGAACTCTGGTTTAACTTAAGCTCCAGTCTCAGTGTGGTTTAACTTTGTACAGAAATTTAGACTGGACTTGTGGTCTAAGTCAGTTTTAATTAAACCCTGGTTTAACATAGACTGGAGTTAATATGGCCTTAGTGTGTACCATCTTTACTCCTCTACAGAACATTAATGATGAAAACAATATGTTTTGTAGAAATCTATGATGACATGATTATTATGATATTGACCCCTACAGGTGAGCAGCTAGCTCCTCTATACATCCCAATCAGACAGAAGTTTGGCTCAGCTCTGAGAGACTGGCATCCTAGTGATAGCTCTGCCAAAACCATCTTATTACCATGGAAACCGGTGTTCTCCAAAGGCACCATGGAAGCCTTCGTCATGAGGCACATCGTACCCAAGCTAGCGATGTGCCTGCAGCAGTTTGTTGTCAATCCGTACCAACAACATCTAGGTACGCTCAGGGGAATGGAAGAGGATAGGAGATGATAGTATGGAGGAAGAAGATGATGATGGTGATGGCAAAGATGGTTGTGGCGCTGGTGGTGATGTTCGTGATGGTGATTTTGATGGTGATGATAAAAGTGATGATATTGGTGGTAATGGTTGTAAAGGATGATGGCGATGGTGATGATGATGATTATGTTATTGATGAAATATGTGATGTAATGATGGTAAAAAAAAAAATGAAGGTGAAAATGATAATGATGATGATGATGGTGATAATGATATACCTGTAGCTGGTGATGGTGGTGATGATGATGATGATGATGATGATGGTGATGATGATGGTGGTGATGATGATGATGATGGTGATGATGATGATGGTGATGATGATGATGATGATGGTGATGATGATGATGGTGATGATGATGATGATGATGGTGGTGATGATGATGGTGATGGTGATGGTGATGATGATGATGATGATGATGATGATGATGATGGTTTTATGTATAATTGATTAAAGACTAGCCAGCTTTTCAGTTGATGTTGCTCAGCAAGATTTCATAATCTTAAAATGGTTTTGCTACTCACACCTTTTGATTTTAGATAATACCCACTTACTTCATTATTGACTATTCAGAGGAACTTATTGACAAATTTTTTCAATGACTATGCTTAAAATTATTGCTTTTAGCACTTAATTCCTATATACATGTATGCACTGGAACTTCTGGAAGTTTGTTTGACCCCCTTCAGAGCCATTTAAATGGGTGGTAGCTTGGGAAGACTTCATGTATCGTCCTACCCTAGTGTAGCTCTTTCAGACAAACTGTTTCATTAAGTAACTTCAAGTCCTGTGTTCTAGTCCCACATATGCTTTTTCACTGAATCTTTTTTCACCCCCTTCAGAGCCCTTTGAATGGGTGATGGCTTGGGAAGACTTCATGCCCCGTCCCACCCTAGTGAAGCTCTTTGAGACAAACTTCTTACCAAAGTGGCTTCAAGTCCTCTGCTCTTGGCTGAATAACAATCCTAACTATCAGGAGGTAGTAACGTGGTACAGCGGATGGAAGAAACTCTTCCCTGAATACCTACATGCAGAACCAGGGATCAAATGTAAGTTACAGATTGATTGATAGAGCGAGGGGGGTGGGGGCAGGGAGTGGAGGGAGAGAAACAGACAGAGACAGAGGAGGAGAGAGAGGGGGAGGAAGGGCCTGTATATATAGCTTGGTTTAGTGGATTGAAAAAAAAATCTTCTCAGATAACCTTCATTCAGAACCTGGGGAGTGTTTTATCAAGCGTTTTGTCAGTGATTTTTGCTTACAAATTTGCTCTCAGCCAATCAGATGCAAGGATTTTAGTAGCTTATAACAGTTGTCGGTAAAAATCACTGACAAAACGCTTGATGAAACGCTCCCCTGGAATCAGTTGTGAGTTACAGAAACGTTGATTGACAGAGTGAGATAAGTGATAAACATAGACAAGGTAGAGAGAGAGAGAGAGAGAGAGAGAGAGAGAGAGTGGGAGGTATTACATAGATAGTTTGAAAGATATAGAGTGGGATGACTGAGAGGTTTTTTATGGGGGGGGGGGTTCTAGACAAAAGAGAAATAGAGAAATAAAATCTGAAGAGTCACAAAGGAAGAGAGACAGAGGGGGAGATATAGAGATAGCGTTAGAGAGAATGACAGACTGACACAGGAAGTGGAGATCTTGACAGACAGAGAGAGAGATATAATGAGCATGTCTGTTAGCACCCTTCCGTTGGGCTCAGTACAATACGTATGTAAATACTGGTTGTTCTTGTTACAACCTAATGCAGCATTTTTCAACCAAGCCTTGGAGGTGATGAAGAGAGCTGTGAGCGGATCAGGACCGGTCCAGGTGACCCGCCCACCCCCACCCCCTGGACCACCCCCTACTGCACCTCCACCACCATCACAACCAGTGTCTAAGTGGAGCAGTGATGTAAGAATATCATTCAATTCATTTTATTTCACCTTCTTTTAACAGGCTTCCTAGCTGTGCTAGAACTCAGTGGGAAACCTGGAAAAGTAATTCCCTTTTTTCTAGTCCGGGAAAATTCAGGGAATTTGAGAGAAATCACTTAACTCAGGGAAAAATAATGGAATTTCATTGGCCTAAAGAGAAAATAGTCTCTTATTTTTTTATTTCATGTCCAAACAGAATATTCACGGGATGATTGGTTATAGGCATTTTGGTGTGTAAAATGCTCCCTTTAACGATACTAACATTTTGCAACCCCATCAGGGAAAAATCAGGGAAAAATCAGGGAATTTGGTTTCTATAATTCCCTGATTTTTCCCTGATAACAATACATGAATACAATCGGGGATTAAAGCAATACAGCAAAATAAATTGTTCATAAAAAAAAAAACATCATGTGCAATAACTTTCCCTGTAATCAAGAGCGTTAAAGTAGATGCGAGGAAGGCCATTGACCTGTCAAGGCTACTTCTATAGTAACATTCGTCATGTAAAAGGTGCACAGCACTTCTCGAATTCAGAGAGGATTTTTAATCCAAATTGATATGAAGAGGCCTCCAAAATTAATATATTAGTGGAATCTGGAGAAAAAAGTTGTGAGTGTGAGCCTTTTTGTTTTGGATAGGTTGTTGACAGTACCATAGTAACAGTGTTGATCAGTGTTTTGGTAAGGGATAACGTTGCTTATGGCTGAGAATATGGACCTGCATGGATTAGTTTATTGGACCCTAGCATTTCTGTAATGATTATGATAAAAATTGTTTGTTTGTTTTCTCACCTGTTAGCCCCAGATGGCGATGGCGAAGAGTTCAACCACAGGGATCCCAACGACCTTCAAAGATCTTGTTGAGAGAAAGGTAAGAGTCCCATAATGTGCATGTGTGCATGTGTGTGTTATATTGTAGCAATCATAACCATACGTACATGTACAAACTATGCCTGTTTACAAAACTATACGTACAAAATTTATAGATCAATGGTTTGAAATGATGGCTGGTCGCACCATATCAAGTTTCCCAATGAACACCAGCATTGAATCTGTGACTAATGGTAGGAGCTTTTCTTAAAACGATTGACTTTTTTTACATATTTTATTTCTTGACCAATCGTATTATTGTACACATGTGATATCACCTGAACTTGTGCTTTGATCTGTCTGACTGATAGAATGCAACAATTAATAATATCAGTGGTTGTGTGACCAGTCAATATGATAAAAGATAGAATGTAGTGATTTATAGAACTAATTTATAGTTGTCATAATTGCTAAGGTGGAAACTGGGTGTATGGATGATTTGATGGGTTACCTGTGGTTGACATATCAAGAATCTTGTTTAAATAAAAGTAAAATTTAAACTTTCTTATCCATTAAAAGTGGTTTGGAGATCAATAACTCTTTATTGTGATAGATGGGAGAGTAGTTCAAGCAAACAGTGAATAATGTATGTATTGAACTTATTCCCCCTGTATTTGTCAGTTGTTTGATCTGCTTATAATTTGTGTGAGATAAAGGACAGATGTATTTAACCATGATGTCGTAAACTCTTAAGGTGAGATTATGAAATTCTGATCTTTTTTTCCTATAGGCTGCTGAGAGTGGGATCCTGTTTGTACCTACCCAGAGACGCCAGGAAGGCAAGATTATCTACACCTTTGGTCCTCTTCTGATGTATATTGACCGAGGAGTGTCCTACGTCCAGCAGGGTTCTGCATGGACACCAACATCTATCTATACCATGATAGATATGGCTTTGAAAGGATCATGACATCACAAAGACTTTATTGTGACATCGCAATTACATGTACATGTACTTCATTAGTCATCTTCTGATGTACATTGACTGATGAGTTTCCTACGTCCAGAAGGGTTCTGCATGGACATCTACATCATTCTATACCATGATAGATATGGCTCTCAAAGGATCATGACATCGCAAAGACTTTGATTGTGACATCACAATGACGTTTACAAGTACATCGTGGGTCATCTTCTGATGTACACTGACCGGGGAATTTCCATGTCCAACAAGGTTTTGATTGGAAACCAGCATCTATCTGTACCGTGATAGAAATGGCTCTCAAACGATCATGCCATCAAAAAGACAATGTAGTGACATCATAAAGACATTTACATTGAGTCATCTTCTGATGCATATTGACCAAGGAGTTTCCTACATTCAACAAGGTTCTGATATGACACCAACATCTATCTATACCATGATGGATATGGCTCTCAAGGGATCATGACATTACAAAGACATTGATGGGGACATCACAAAGATGCCGATTGTGTTGTCACAGCAACTATGATTATGACATCACGATACATTAGTGGTCAGATAATAAAGACTCTGATAGTGACATCACCAAAATTTTAGAAACGACATCCCAAATGAACTGACTGAAATTATACATGTAATCACTGAATTGAAATTGTGCTGACTGTGATGTTAGAGGGCAGCATTACATCAAGCTCTTTCCTTCACAACATCTGGTTATCAATAGGCAGAGAGTTAGAAGTCAATGGTTGTGATAATACTCTGCATTAAAATTTTCATTGTGAAAAAAATGTTTGCATTCTGTGCACCTTTTTGCACCATTCTGAAAGACAACATGCAGTTCTGTTTAAGTATGAAAAATAATGTGTAAGTTTTGTCACACGTTTAATGCCTGTTCGGAAGAATGTTAGCCATGTCCTATCAAAAGAATTGCTCTTGAAGTGCTCTCATCAGTGGCGTATCTAGGGATTATGATGCCCAGGGCAAACAATGAATTTGTGCCCCCCTCCCCTCCCCCCCCCCTGCCCAATCTACGTTATTGTACAAGTGAGGGAGCAAAGCGACTGAGCTCTAGATTTTTTTGCATTTTTAATCCCCAAAACGTGATTTCTTATACATTTTACCCAGAAAAAAAAAAATTTGCAACTGTAGTTGGACAGTAAAGTTGCACCTGCCTAGTCTACGTTATTGTACAAGCGAAGGAGCAAAGGGACCAAGCAGTAGATTTTTCTTGCATTTTCAACCCCCAAAACGCAATTTCTTATACATTTTACCCAGGGAAATTCAGAGTTAATCACTGCAATCGAGGGGTATATAGAGTTTCGAATTTTATATTGATAAGCGGTTTTCTATTCACTTTTTTTCAATTAACCCATGAGAAATTGTCGAGGAATTAATAGCAAGGAGCAACATATGAGAGGAAGCAAAGCAATCGAGCCTTAGAAAATTTTCCCTTATTAAGCCATAAAAAAATGTATTTTTAATGCATTTACTGCGGATGGGGGTGCGCATAATCCTTAAAGGAGAATGAAACCCTGGGGAAAAATTAATTTTAATGAAAAGAGAGGATAGAGAGAAGCAATTTAAAAAAATTTCCATCAAAATCGGTTACGAATGAAGTGATGAAAGTTTGAAAGTCTCCATTTAATTTCTGTGGCGATCCTCAAATTGGCAATATTGCTTTAGCGTGACAGGTTTAGTAGTACAACTCTCCATATGTTTTGTACACAAATTTCATTTTTTTCCCCATTATCTCTCAAGGTGCAGCTTGTCTCCTTAGCTCAAGATATATCATGGGAAAATGTATTTGACACAACATATGTTGAGTTCATAAAGAGACAAGCAGCATCTTTAGAGATAATGGAGAAAATATGAAATTTTGCGTACAAAACACATTGAGAGTTGTACTACTAAACCTGCCATTTTGAAGGAACATTGCCAATTTGAGGATCACCATAGAAAGTAAAATGAGACTTTTCAAACTTTCATAACTTTTTAATTTCGTAACAGATTTTGAAGGAACTTTTTTTAAATTGCTTCTCCCTATCCCCTCTTTTCATTAAAATGGATATTTCCCCAGGGTTTCATTCACCTTTAATATAATGATCATAATTTTTCTTAATCTTCTCTTTTTCTTTCTCTCTTTTGAGATTGGGGCATTTGCCCCCCTGCCCCTCCCCCCCACCCCCAAATTTGCCACTGGCTCTCATGTTTAAAATATGACATGAAATAGTTTACCATTCAGCTGTCACTTGTTTGTGCAATCCCAGTGTTTTTAATTATCTATGATTTTCCGCTTGTTATAATTTTGATGATTCTAAAACTTTATAACACATGATTGTTCCACTAACTACATGTACATAGTCCACCATTCACAATCATTTCTGCACAGTTTCTCTCACAACAATTATGGCATGGCTATTACCTATTACTTAGTATTATCTCCAATAGTCATCTTTAAATTATTACTATTCTTTTTGATTCCAGAATGTTAACCCAGTAACTTTGAAAGTGAATCAATATGAATTAGTAATTAGATGATGTATGAACCATGTAAGGACATTTTCTCCCCAGAAATCCTAAATTTTGCAAATAATTAAAGTGTACCATTCACAAAAAAAAATATTTTGTTCTGTACGTTACGGGTTCTGTGTTGATATACATGTACTCAAAATATGAGATTCAAATGTTGATTCTATAAAGAGATATTGCAAGTTGAAACACACTCCCAATAAACAAAACAGCGACTTGTGAGAAGACTACTCAACGCACACGTACACGCTCACCGGGATGGATCCAGGGGGGCCGGGCGGCCCGGGCCCCGTCCCCTGGGGGGAAAAATATGACCCCAAAAATGCTGATGACCTTCTTTTTTTTTTTTTTTTTTTTTTATTTTGCTTGCTTGCCAGAGATTCTTTTAGTTAAAAAGAGACCCCAAAAGGCTGATGACCCTTTTTAAAATTTTGTGACTATTGGGCCCCTTACCTCACAAAATCCTGGATCTGCCACTGGCGCTCGCATAGAATAATGGCCTGGACAGAACCGAACTCAGAGTAGGGTTCCGCGCAAGGGGGTTTTATGTTTTCCTTCATTTTCTTCATACACCTTAACTGTTAACCCATAGAAGCCTAGGTAAAGTGTTTTGAGGTTGATTTTTATACATTCTAGCTGTACACTAATTATTTTTTTTAGGTAATAGCAGTGGTACAAATCCATTTTGAAAATTGGGGGGGACATTCGCCTCCAAAATTCTCTGACAAGCAAAAAAAAAAGGGTTATTCAAAAAGGTGGGGGGGGGGGGACATTCACCTCCAAAATTCTCTGACAAGCAAAAAAAGGGTGGCAATGGACTCTGACAAGCAAAAAAAAAAGTTATTCAAAAAGGTGGGGGGACATTTGCTTCCAAAATTCTCTGACAAGCAACAAAAACAAAAACAAAAAAAGGTGGGGGGACATTCGCCTATCTTCAAAAAGGTGGGGGGGACATGTCCCCCTGTCCCCCCTGGATTTGTGCCCATGGGTGATAGGTACACTTTGAGGTGCCATTATTTTGTGTGAAAACTACCATCTTCTTGGGTGGTCAACAGTAATGCTAATTTCTCTTATGATTGTACATGTATTACACAATCGCAAAGACTTTCAAGAAATCAACTCAAGGGCAATTTCTATACCGTTTGTATTGCCTATATAGAAATTATGTTTAGATTATGTAATGTGTCTTTGTAATTTTCGTATATTTCCTTACGAGATACCAAGGCTACTGAAATTGCCTTTGGGTGGATTTCTTGAATATCTTTGCGATTGTGTTGTATTTTCAATGTTTAGGTCCTAAAATCAATGTTTAGGTCCTTAAATCATGAGGTCTGTATTGGTTGTGAGCATTTCCCCTGTATTATACAAATATGCAAGAATTGAATAAACCAGTCATTTGGCTTGTCATCTTGTAGATCGACATTTACTGGAGTATGATTATTTTCCTACTTTTCTCACGCTATTTGTTTGTTTCGTGTTCGTACTTTCATATTGTATACTTTTCTGTATTTACCTCTTCTTTTATTTTCTTCTACTTCCTCTTTCAGTTTCTTGTTATTCCAACATCATTCCCATTAATTTAATTAAATTTATTTGGAAATGTACTTGGCAACCTTCCAAAATAATGTTGATGTTGATATAATTGCAATTTCCTGAGAGCTCTGTGCTTATAAAAATTAATGAGCTGTAAATTCAAGGTTCATGAGAAGATCGGAAACAGCATTATGTTGCGAATTCAGTACTACATGTACATGTAATTTCATGTAAAATTTCCAAAATAATGTTGATGTTGATATAATTATAATTGCAATTTCCTGAGAGCTCTGTGCTTATAAACTTAATGAGCTGTAAATTCAAGGTTCATGAGAAGATCGGAAACAGCATTATGTTGCAAAATCAGTACTAAATGTACATGTAATTTGAGGAATACAAAATCATATTTCATAAGAATTTGGGCATGCCTCTTTTTTGTCTTTTATCCCAAACACCAGAATCGCCGGAACAGTGGGAACCATTTCACCTCTTAAAAGGTTCATGTATTGCTAAAAATACGGAACCAACAATATTCTGGATGAAATAGTGCAAAATTGTTTTAGATGTCCGTGGTCAAACACCTTGACGTCACTGTCATTAATCAAACACTAACTAGCTTATTAGACCTTCATTATACAGTGTGTACTATGAAATTGCGTGCGAATGAAGTGTCATACCGGATATTTGAGCTGTTATCTTTTGGAATAAGGTTATGCAAACTTTGTTTTATTTCCGATACTAGAGGGGTATCTAAATTGAAATATTTGATCGTGGGCAGATTTACCACACGTATGAAATAATGACTTCAAGATTTTTACGAGTCTAACAAAGCTCGAATCATGTAACCTTCCTTCTTTCCGTTTGATACAAAAATCGATATAAACATTATATGAATCATCAAACTTCCATGTAAAAAAAAATGTGTAAATGGTAATGGACGGTGGCAGACAGTAGCCTATTTAAGGGGGCGGCACTTGAAGGGGCGGAAAACGCAAGGTATATAGATAAAGGGGTTGGGTCCGGGAGAAAAGAAGGAATTAACATGCTCTTTAAGGATTTACATGCGCCCCCAATCTAGGTTAAAATGAATTTAAGAAATAGTTTTTTTTTAAGGTTTAAAATTCATGGATTTTGTAAAGCTCGGTCGCTTATTTGTCCCTGTTCTATTCATTAATGTTTTCAGGAACATTCCTAGATTTACAAAAACATGACCTTGCTTGATTGAGAGAGAGAGGGATGCAATAAACGGGAGCAACGAAGTATACGGTTTGTAAAATGTAAATAAATGATTTAGATACATAGTGAAAACGGTAGGCCTGTCATTTTTTAAAAGTGATACCCGTCTCTCTCTCTCTCTCTCTCTCTCTCTCTCTCTCTCTCTCTCTCTCTCTCTCTCTATATATATATATATATATATAAACGCACGGCATTCTAGAAAAGATGAAGCCTAACCTATTTTGTTTCGATACTTTTTACGTCACCCCCCTCTCTCTCTCTCTCTTTCTCTCTCTTTCTCTCTTCCCCCCCCCCCCCCCACTCTCTCTCTCTTTTTCTTTATCATTATCTCCTTCACAGCAAATGGATGAGCATATAATATTCTTTCCTTACTGTATAAATCACTTGACACTTATTCCATTCCATTTCATTTGACGGGAGCCTACCTGTAAAATATTATTACCCCCCCCCCCCCCAACATTACGGGGGGACTACACCCCACCCCTCGTCAACACTTACTTCCCCATCTCTTTCACGCAAATTTGGGTAGAATAGACAAACGATTTGGGGTTTCAAATTCCGGCCTGGAGTCAAAATGGTGTACTCATTTATGATAGTAAAATATTAATAATGCATGTATGTTTTTGGACATTAATGGTGATACGGCTGTTCACGGAGATAGATTTTTCTTCTCGATCGGTTAATCATGTCTGCGGTTAAGACCAAAATAACAGTTGGCATTCCGATCATAACGTTGTGGTTAAAGCTTACCAGAGTCCGCTTTATAAACCGCAGTAGAAATATGGAATATTTCTGGCCAAGAAACATCAGTTCCTTTTCTCTTCAAATAGTAAAGTATATAGACAAAGCGAAAAAATGTAAACAGACACCTCAAAAGGCGTGAAAATGAATAAAGTTTGCGTGTGTGCTACATTATTTTCCATGAATTAGCCTATTGTGGGAAATCAAGAACACTGATTAAAATGTATATTCAGTAGAATAATACTTTTTTAGAAACACGAATGTCTATTGATTTCATTCGTATGGCCGATGGATGGGAAGTTTAGAGCTGATATGCCGGAATAAGGCCAAGCAAATGTGATTCCTTGTTTCTCGTCCGGATATTTTGAAAATGAGGAGGAAGGGGTTCTATATTACTGAAATTTTTTGATATTTTTCTGTAGACACAAATGCTATTGGGTCGGTTTCAACATTTAAATAAAAAATCTTAATTTCGTTTCATTTGTAAGTGCAATACAGAGGCGCTCAAAACATATAATAAAATCGCATTATATTCATGATTTATGTTTCCCCGCAATGCCTAGACGGTTCTCAAATTCTTATTCATTTCCTTTTACAGCAAAAATATTATTAACATTTCTGAAAAATAAGGAGGCGGGCCGCAAAATAGGATGGGGGCGAGATATTAGGAATAAAGTTTTGGGCCTTGTATTTATGTTTATGCCTCATTAGATTTGAAGCTTCTCATTTCAACAGACACAATAATAGCATCAAATGCTCCACGATGTCAGTGAATTATTAAATGTCAGTAAAATATCGCGGTTTGCCCTTGTTTTCGTTTTCTAAACAAATTTTTCGATCGACCTCATTATTCACTTCTCAATCTTTTGAAATAAACATTGCCATGCGGAGCTTAAATTATTCCAATTAAAGAAAAAAAAGGACACATAATATAATAGTTATTTTCCCGTGCACCATCCTGGTATCTATCATTGTGTAGCAGGGGCGTCGATCCTGAGGGGGGGGGGGGATTGCCCCCCCCCCCGAAAATATTGGGGGCAAACTTATCGTTTTGCCCCCCTCCCCAATAAATCTGGAGGTGTGAAATAAAATAAGGATAAATGATGCAAAACTCGGGAAATGAAACCTTTCAAACAATGAAATACACACGATCAGACTTCAATTTTGCCGCGCAATTTCCCCTGCTTCATGTAACAGTGGAGAAGCTGGTAATTAAGAGGCGTTAAAAAAAAAAAAAAAAAAAAAAACATCATGTGGGAAATGAACATCGTTACGTTAGGCTGTCTTGCCCCGCCCCCAATCCGAAAAACGGATTGACGCCCCTGTTGTGTAGGCCTTCTGATAACCCTTATCAGCCTGCAACTTCCATCTCATTTGCATAACCAGGAAAAACAAAATTAGTCTGATCCTCAAAGCTTCCGGAGTAGGCCTACTTGTATGCTAACCCGATTAATTTGATTATTGTGTAACTCTACAATACACAGCTATCGACTTCCGGCGTTGTTTTCTGTGATATCAATTACTGTTTTCGATACCTATCTGAGTTAACTGTAGTAAACAAATTATTTTAAAAATATTTTTATTGAACTAAATGATTTAAGGACTAGCTGCTAAACTGAATACATATGATGTTGACCTTGAATCCCAGCTATATAGTTTGATTTAAAATAATATACAACAGGCCTATCAGTGTGGTATATTATCCAACCACCAACATGATTTTATTCCTACATGTATTGTCAAATCTAAAATAGGTTATATTACATGTATACAAATGAACTATTTTTAAAGTTGCATTAGTATTTTATATACACGTTTTTTATGATTTCTATCATGTCAACAAGCAGATAAGTAGTTATTATCTTCAGTTTCCCTCTTTTATTTTTCGCGTTACAGAAACTGGTGTATTACGGTAAAATATCAATGTTTGATTCAGTTCAGTTAAATTTAATTTACCCACATCAGGAGGAGAAGCCGAGGCAAAATCAGTCGGTATTCGATTTTCTTTTCTTTATTTTCCCCTTATATTATTATTATTAACATTATTATTATTATTTTTTTTAAATTATTATTATTATTATTATTATTATTATCATTATAGGCGATTTCACATCTGGTAAACAAAAACGTTAATAGCATAGAATTTATTTACCAGATTAAACCACTATGTTAAACAGAAATCATACTAGGCCCGCCAAAAATGATTAAATCTTCATAGATACATGTCTCTTTATTGTTTACCGTAAATAAGCATAAGAGCATATAGTTACATTTCCCTGATAAGAGTATACTCTTATTATTTTACTGTATACAATGGCGTCACGATGACGTATGAGAACTTTACAACTGAGCAACCAATCACATTGCTTTCAAAATTAGGCTTGACAAGAAAATGGACTAGTACATTGGGTAGTAGAGAGGACATAGTGAAATATGTAATTTGAATAATCGGCATAAGATCTTAATAAAATATAAACAATGTCATTATCCATTAATCAATGTAAATCTATACCCCAAAAAATAAAATACTGTTGCATTACAAAGCTGCTTTTGCAAAATGTTGCCTCTTTTGTCTTCCTATAATTGATTTTCCTGTATAATAGTCGACCGGTCCAGGAAGCATACTACGGCATGTATGCACCTGCATGCAGTGCAATACAGTGCTCTCTTCTCAAACATTAGATTGATATCTTGTGGGCATACTACTACCGGTGGTATACTAGTATTGTTCGGCTAAATTGTTGTCAGTAACCATTCTGCTCGAGCCCGATCAGAGGAACCCAATTCTTACTCTGTCTTGGACTACCATAATCATCGATTTCAAGTAATCTACAGAGAGGATTAAATCATTTTTGGCATCTTGATCAGGAGGATGGCTTTCATGAGAGGAATTGTGATAGCGGTTTGCTGTCTTTTCACGAGAGGTAAGATGATACTACGTCTGTCCTATTTTGGATTTGGGGATCGCGGGGAGCTAGTGCAGGAGACCTTGCTACTGCTAGCACCTCTTATGGGTCCCACACGTTCCTTATCATGTTGTATTGCATGTTGTATGTATTTCAAATTCTATGTTCTTGTATAAAGTTGTAACAATGTTTAACAGACAACAATATGTAAACAGTGTGTGAATTACAGTATCTACGCCTAAATCTTAATGCATAAAAACTTTATTTAAAAAAAGAATTATGATTAATATGAATATGATGTTGAACATGACATTAAACTGAGTTTTAACAATCAGACAATGACAGTTTTTTGTTTGACTTTGACTGTTTGTGTTTTTTGTAAATATGAATATAAATTATTGATTTCATTATCACGTGAGATCAGGTAAGTATGCCATTTGATGATAATTATTCAAGTGATTTTTTTTTTAATTTCTCACTCTTCGTATTAAAGGGAAAGTCCACCCTGATTACAAGTTGATTTTAACAGAAGCAGACAGATTAAAGAAACAGATCAGTGAAGGTTTTAGCATAATACGATAAAAGATAAGAAAGTTATGAATATTTGAAGTTGTAATCAATCAAAAACAAATAGACAACTCCATGACATCTTGCGAGCTCCTCTCCCGGCTCCCATTTGCTCAGTACAGAAAATTTCATAAATTTTCATTTTCTTAATTGTTATATATCTGTTTCTTTCTCTTTCCTCTCTCTCTTTCCCTCCATCTCTTTCACACTCTTTCCCTCCATCTATTTCTCATATTTCTACCTCTCCTTGTCTCCTCTCTCCTTCCCTCCTCTCTCCCTCCTTCCCTCTTCTCCTCACTCTCTCTTCCATCTCTTTCTCCCATCTCTTTCTCTCTCATGCTGTCTATGTCTAGGTCATCTCTGTGTCTCTCTTTTTCTATTTCCCTCTTTCCATCCATCTATATGTACATGTATTTCTCATATCTCTACCTCTCCATTTTAGTCTCCTTCCCTCCACTCTCTCTCTTTCTCTTCTATCTTTCTTTCTTCCATCTCTTTCTCTCTCATGCTGTCTTTGTCTATAGGTCATCTCTGTATCTCTTTTTTCTCTCTCTCTTTCCCTCTTTCCCCCATCTATTTCTCATATCTCTACCTCTCCCCGTCTCCACTCTCCTTCCCTCCTTCCTAGGTCCCCTCTCCCTCTCTCTCTCTCTCTCTCTCTCGCTCTCTATCAATTTTCCCCTCCATCTATTTCTCATATCTCTACCTCTCCACTGTCTTCTCTCACACATACATCCCCTCTCTCTCTCTTTCTCTCTCTCTCTCTCTCTCTCTCTGTATGCTCACAGACTTGTGTTCTTTCCTATGATCAAACAGACCAGCCCACCTATTGTGTTTGCAATGTCGGATTAAATTGATCACTGCTATGAGGTCATTACATTTCATTCCATGGAATTTGATACATATACTGGTTGTGCTATATAGGCCTATACCAACTATCAAGCAAACCTCATGTTTGGCTGATGGGTCAGTTGGATCCGTAGTGCACTCTTCTCATGATAGTACATGTACATGTATGTTGATTTAACTATTCATGTATTAATTTAACTAATTGATCTTGCCCCAAAACAGGTTTACATGTGTATATAGGTAGCATATTTCTAGTGCCGGGTGACATCATTTGATAAAAATTTACAGTTTCTTGTTTTCTGTCATTCAATTTCAATTTGGGGATCAATTTAACATTTAAGAAATGCATTTTGGACTCTCGGGATGGTGGGCTCACATGCCAGAATTGGTGGTTGGCTCTAAGCTTGAGGTGGGGTGTCTGCCGCCCAGTGTACATTACATGTACATCAAACAACTCTGCCCAATAATATAATTGCAGTAAATAAATGTCACATTCAGATTATCTTTCAGATTATCTTTGAGCACAACTTTTTTATAAAACTAAAAACTATACAGCATCAAGTTCGTAAACATACAGTGTATTTTTGTTTGCTATTGCACATGTCTGTTTTTTGTACTACATACGTATGCTCCTACACATTACCCACTTGACTCTGAAACAGCCTTACAATATATTGTATTTATTTTGTCTTCATACTCTCCTCAAATAATGTCACAGTGTTATATTAATTTCAGGCAGATTGGTGCATTTTGTAAACAAACAAATGAATATTTGTTTGTAGATGTAACATATGCCTTAAATGTAGGCCATATGCCTATCATTTGTCTATGTGTATTGTCTGTAATTTTAAGAATGTCTATTTTTTGTAATGCGAAAGTGTTACATGTATATTACAATTTAAATTAAATTAATTTCATGCATTTTTTAAAATGCTGTTTAATGATTTTTAATATTTTATGTAGATGTACATGCAGGCCTACAATTTTTGTCTACATGTCTGTTTCTATTGTCTGTAATTGTAAGGCTTTCTGTTCTCTACGAGCCTTAGATGAGGCCTCTCGATTGATTACTCACGCTATTCTTCCATGAAATTGAACTTGGCCAATCTACCTCTACCTCAATTAGTGCTCTCTTAACAGTCTGCTCTCCAGACCAGTTCAGCTTTTCTGCTCCCAATTTGTCAATGAAAATAAGTGTTACTGTGTGTGGAGCTGTGTACTCATAGACTATATCCTTTACACAGTGCGTCCTGTCTCTCATTTTAAGTGGAAAGATATGAAAATGGATTACATGTATGTAGTCTTCATTATCCAATATCCAAATCAACTTCAAGACTCTTTTATTTTGATGTGAAAGAATTGTAACATCTGCATCTTGAAATCAGCCTAGTTTTTGGCTGGCACTTGTGACATCCAATCATCATTATGGCTTTGATTAGGGAAAGTGATTTCAGGTTAACCATTATATGGGCAATATGAAAGGGAGACTTGGTTGATGAGTTGATTATTCTTTGAAATTCTCAAAGGTGTGTTTGATATATTTCTACCATTATCTGTATAGTCCAATATATTAAAGCACCAATTTTTGGTGTTTTTAGGTGCAATGCACCATCACCACAGTTTGCTTGCTCAAGACTCAGTAGAATTTCAAATTAATGTGTAACAATTCTTGTATGCATTGAAAGCAATGATTAACCCTTTCATGACAGGAATTATTTCAGGGCTAAATTTATAACATTTTGTTCTTCAAATTGGCAACAATTTTTTTTTCTTTTAGTGCTAAATGGTTCTAATAAGGTGAAATGTCTTTGAAAACAATGTACATGGTTACTAATTTTGTTGATAAGTTTGTTAAAGATGTCAATTTGGGTAAAAGCACTGATTTTGAATCTTTCAATGAGTTGCCAATTTAAGGATTTTAAAGCTTATTCTCATTTTAAAAATTCCTGACATCACACACAATATGGTCATGCAACAAAAATGGACAAAGTGTGTGCAGAAATTTTTGCTCTTTCTACTCATGCATCTGGTATATTTTTTGGAGATCTGAATCAAAAGTTATTGAGCCAAACCACAAAATGTGGTCAATTGTCTCGAAAGGGTTAAAATAGGCTCTTCCACCTCCCTGGTTAGAACATGGCATAATGTATCAGAGATTGGAGAATGTTCAATAATGATTGGAGCATGTCTCTGGTCTATTAAAGAGAAAAAATATGTTGTAAACTTCAGGAGGGGGTGGAGCAAATCTTTCATAGCCTCTTAGGCTTTTTACACTTGCCAAATTTTGCTTAAAGTCCCTTATGAAGATCTAAGGGGGCTAAAAGTGGATTTAACCCCACCGATAGTACAGGGCTAAGGTAGCTTAGCAAGACGCAGTGGCGCATAAAGACACGGGAAAGACGCAAAGAGGAAAATTGCTAGTTGTGTCTGTGCTTCTAAAATTAGAATCAGACAATCTGAATAAAAGTTTTCATATCATTTTGCTTAAAAGTGTTCAGAGAGGAAAATTCTACATCCTAATATTTTGGTTCTGCCTCTATAAAATGAAATTTTGATTTTGAGTAATTTTGTCATATGCATCTTTCACGTGTTCTTACGCGCCACAACGTTTTGCTAAGCAACCTAAGCTTAGCCCACTGTCTGTTCACATTGCATTTTACCAAAGTGGGCTAACTTTACGATAGTACAAAATTATTTTAGCCCTGGAGAAAAGCAGGGTTATCCCCACTACCTTTAGTGGGCTAAGCACTCTGGCTAGGGAGTAAAACTGCTCTGGCATGGGACTAAACTGCAAATGAGAACAACTACAAAAATAGTCCAGGGGTTAAGGATAGTAGGGGGTTAAAAATCAAGTGTAAAAAAACTCTTATGGTGCTAAACCAGATTGCATACATGTACATGTAAGACCTGTCAATCATAAAATCAAACCAAGGAATTAATGATATTCCATCAAGGGTATCTTTATTTAATTTCCCCCTTAGGAAATTAGTATGATGTGACATTTAAAAGAGATTTTGACAAAAGAAGTGTTCATAGAAGGAAAAAAATTCCATTTAAAGTTGCATATGTGTGTAAGCCTGTATTTCAAATTGCAGCGGTGAACAAAAAGCATGGCAGCAATGAGCAATTGACATGTAGTTTAAAAGGCTTCCAAAGTGCTCTGATAAAAAATACAATACATTCCATACCTAAAAATAATTTTTACACTAGCAAATGACAAAAGAGCTCCCATGAACAAAAAGTTTGTTTTTTTTAAACAAAAATTTGGTACATAGCAAAACTTTGATAGGACCTGAGCAAGTTCATGCTTGAAAACAACAGTAGCTGTCAGCCTCACATTCTTCAAATTTCTTATCACTTGAAAGAAAAATGCTCCAGGGGATTTGTGATGGAATTGAAAGAACCATTCACAACAAGCAATTAGTCTGGACTACTTATTGAGTGTGAACTGAACTGCTATGTATATTATGTAGAATTCTCAAAAACTCATTGAACTATATTAGCCCATGATTAAACAACGTAAAATGATACTTATTAAAGCAAGTAAAAATTACATTTTTGTGGCCATTTCACTTAGATGCCATTGTTCATTTTATACTTGGTCTAAGGCTTTTTACACTTGCAAAATTTTGCTTAGTCCCGTACCATCGGTGGGGTTAAACGAAGATGTAGCCCCATCAAAGGTGGGGCTACATGTAAGTGCTCTGGCTAGGGAGATAGTAATAGTAATTAATATAATAATAGTAATTACCATTTCTTATATAGTGCCTTACCAGTTACAGTGTAACCAACCAAAGTGCTTATACATGTACAGCATTATTACCCCGGTCACTGGATTCAGGACTAAAACTGCAAATGAGAACAGCAACCAAAAAAAATATTCCGGGGTTAAGGATAGTGCGGGATTAAAAAAATCAAGTGTAAAAAGCCTAATAGATACAAGTGAAGGAGACTACAGGCCTATTGGAGTAATGCAGATAGAAGCACAGGTTTTACCAAAAATTAATTTGCATAATGATTGATGCTAGTGTCATCCCCTTAGTCCTTGCTTGAATCAACCTTGTCTTTATTTATAGTAATGGTTATAAAAAAAAAAATCACTTACATGTAATTTATACTGGATGCAAAAGTATTTTCACAAAGGAATTTTATTGTATCTTCCTTTAATACTAATTTGATAGAAAAATTGTTAGATGAGTTTTTATGGAAATGGATTTTTTAAAATACGTGCTTGTCTGCATTTTTTTTTAGTATGAACAGGGCCCTTGAGATACATGTAGGACTGAAATCTAATCCCTGGTTCAGAAGATCAATATCTTGGAAATGTCAGTCAAAATAAGAGGTTATTAGAGTCTATGATTTATGAGTGGCTTATACTCTGTCTGGAGGAAGATTTTAATCAGTTTCACTGTGTTTCACTCTCATTTTCTTCTAGTTGGAATGATGAATCATAAACTTTCTTGTTTTTTCCCCTCTAAGTTTTCATTGTGCAGTATAAACTTTATATACCATATTGTAAATTTTGCAATAAATTAGACAGTTTTTGCGGTGAACAAAAATACTTTTCTTTCCTCTAAGCTGCTATAGGCCTGTTTGCATTTCATTTTGTGAAAGTGAGATTTTACTTATTTGATTGTTTCTGTATTTGATCTCTTTGGGGGTTCCCAGACTAGAGCTGATTTAGGATTCAAAGATGAATATCCACAAAATCAAATTTAGATGATGATGAGTTAAAACATTTATATTTCTGTAAAAATACATTCAAATACTGACTGATAATCCATTTATCCCAGTTTTTACTATTTTATTTACATATCTTTTTTAAAGAAAATGATATATGATATTAGTTTATTACTTTATTACCATTTTAAAAAAGAAAGAAAGATGTTTACAATACATGTAGGCCTAAATACTGAAATGAATTTGCATTTCTACTCAACACTCTATCAAAATGTTAGTACTACAATGTACCAAGAAAGTAATTGGTAATACTGTACATGTACAAGTGCTTTGTCTTCCGTGTTAAAATCCTCTTCCAGTGCCTCCGAGAGTAAAGCTTGTTATTTATTTCCACTAATCCAATAAATCTAAGATGAGATTAGGAAAGCTCATCTAAATGAACTTCCTTCATTTATCATCTCAATTCAAAGCTTTCTATCATTTATTATCTGTTTACTCTGGCATGTTGATCTGGTCATGTCAGTGAAAAACAAATTCATGTGAGCAATGAGTGATTTTGTTCTGGAATGCTGTCAAAGAGCTGTAGGAAAGGAAGATTACATGTACATGTACAGTATCTCAGAGAAATCTTATTTTCATCACAGAAATAGAGAGCTTCCATGTCCATGATATGAATGAAGAAATTTTGCACTTGATCATTTGATCTATTCTGTTGGTTATTTATTGATTTCTATGTATAGGCCTACATGTGTAGATCAGGTTCACAGAACTGTAATACACACATGTACTTGATTCTTTGCATAATTATGTTAACATGTAAACTGAGGAAATTTATAGTCACATAATGGTTAGAATTTCGAGCCTGTTTTTATTGTTTATTGCAAGTCATGTCCATTTTAAAAAGTGTACATGCACATGTAGGAAGAAAACAGAATTTCATTTGGCTGATTTCTTGCAAAATCATGAAAGCTGATAAATGAAATAGAGTAGGAGATGCACATATTCTGGTTTAATATTACAATTGATTGATTTCTGTATGTGGAGGATTTTCCTGTGTAAAATGCGTAAAGGGAATGGACAAGAGATCAAAAATTATGCAGGTGAACAAGAGAGAGAGAGAGAGAGAGAGAGAAAGGAGGATGGGGTTAATATTTGAGAGAAATAAGTATTAGGGTTTATGAATATTGTTTCTCAATTTGGTAAAAGAGACAGAAAAAAGAAGAAAAGGCTTGAAACTAAGTAGAAAATAGGCTTGGAAAAAGGTTTGATATTTTATTTTACTCGATTGCCAAGAAAGCATGTGTATGCTTGTAAGTATAAAGCAACCATGGTATCAATGGTTTCAAGTCCTCTTCAATGACTTCGGCTTAAAGAGAGGAAGAAAAATAATTTTGAAAAGGTAACAGAGAGAAAAAAAATCTTTAAAAAAGGAATGAATGTAGGAGCACAAGTACATATCCACGTTGTTTGGAAGAAGATACAATCTCAGCTAATTTGTTCCTCATTTCCTTGAAAATGATGGTTAAAGTCTAGCCGAGGTTTTTGTGGTTTTTGTGGTTGGACTCCTACTGAGATGACTGAAAGATGATAAGGGTAATCCCCCAAACACTCCTTCACATACCAAGCCTTTCTTGGCAAGATGATGTTATCAAGGGTGCTTGAAGGAAGCTTGTAAGGTCAATATCTTCAACGAGTATGTACACAAAGGCATACACCCCCTATCAACAGAAAAGAAGATGGTAGATTTTAGGGATTTACATGTAGGCTAACATGTGAATGTAGTATGTGCACAGGAATTACTGGTTGATACACATATGCATAATGAAGAGATAATTGAGGAGTCCTTCCACTCTAGTTTTTAGAGAGGGTTTTTTTTTTTTTTTTGAACACACAAGTGGATGGTTGAGAAAATCAGAGAAATGTCACAGAGATAATTGACAACCAGTCGCTGTCTATTTTCTACTTGTATTTTGCTGCCTTTATTTTTTTACTCAAATTATGGGTATGGTTTGTGTTTTATAATGTACCTCCAGTCACAGAAAGGGCATGTACTTTGTTATCAACTACATGTAAGCTGCATGATGTAGATTCATTACATTCTTTTCAATTTCCAAATGGCCTGTCTTGTCTCATTGACTAGTCAGTGTGTGGGAGGAAGAGGGGTGTATTTCATTTAATTGAGTAGAACAGGTACAATTTCTACTCAGGTTGAGGGTATGGTTTGTGTTTTGATCAAGCAAGATACTCATTAAAAGAAATCATGTATTATTTATGTCCATTGTTGCCAAATCAAATTGATTCATACATGTTGTCTCTCATCCCCTCCAGCATCCTTTTTTCAACCAGCTTCCTTTTTTATGTCATTTGATATTTTCTTTGGGATATGAAATATCGAGGGAAACCTAGACAATGCAGTCATTTTATTAGTGCAATTACTGCAATATTAAGTTGACCTTATAGTATTTGTGTGTGGGGGGAAAATATCAAACAAGTATATGGACCCCTCCTCGTTTTCAAAATATCTGGACGAGAAACTCCTCGGAATCAATTTGACTTGGTCTTACAATCTCTTCAATTTCTAAATGGTGTGTACATGTACATTTGTATTCTCTCCTGATTATTTTGTCCATTTAGTGAGTGGGAGGAGGTGGGGGGAATGCATTTCATTTAATTGGACAGGATGGTAGAAGAGATGGGGTTCTATTACAGGAAAACACTGCAATACAATCTTATAGATTAAATAGAGAAAGAGCTAATTGGACAGGTGCACTGCAAGACTTACCAGTGGGCGAACATTGTGTAGAGTGTTGTCAGCTCACCTTGTTTTCAAATTAAAGTTTCTCTATTTTCCCCAGCTTTTGTAATGAGATTTTCTCTGACCTTGTATTTTCTACCCTGTCATTGGACTCTGATATTGACTGCATTAAATGTTTTAGATGTAAATACTGATATTTTTAATTACCAATGGTTTGTCAGGCCTAAATCATTATAGTTTTGGATAAAAAATATAGGCTTTGGCCTATACATGTAAAAAAAATTTTTTTTGGTTTTGTTTGAAAAACTACTTTCGAAAAATAAACTCAAGGGCAATTTCAAAGGCCTGTTGTACTGCCCATAGAAATCTTGTTCGGATTACGTAATACACCATTGTAATGTTCGCACATTTCTAAAGGTGATTGACAGGGCTAGTGAAATTGTCTTGAGTTTATTTTTCGAAAGTAGTTTTTATCGTGTTATATGTACAGTAATCTGGCAATGTGTTTTGTGTTTTACATACATGTACATTTTGTACATGTAGGCATATGTATGCATCCAAGATGTATGATCAAATTTTTTCTCATTTTTTTCTGGCTTTTCTTACCACCCTTGCAGAAATCATCAAACTTTTTTCTCAAAATGAGAAATGATGATAGATGATTCATTAGGTCACTACCCTAGTCTATACAAGACACGTCAAGGTGATTTGCTGCCTCCATAATAATTATTGCGTGTAGGGACTAAGAGTTTAGTGCATTGAAAAAAGAATTGGTCTTATTCTATTTTTTTCAGTTCAAAGTATAGGAGTGGATCCAGCCTTGGAGGTAGACTTGATTCAAGGAATTTACATTAGTGCTTTAGATTCACCCGATGTCACTCAAGTAGCAGGGCATCCACACAGCAATGGACCGGCTTTAAATTTTGAAGGTATGTATGAAGTGAGACAATTTGGTTGTCAGGAAGAGGGGATGATAATGGGTAAAGTATGAAAAAGGCAAAGGAAATAGACACTAGGAGAGGGAGGAGAGAGAGAGAGAGAGAGAGAGAGAGGGGGGGGGGGGGGGGAGAGACATACATCTACCTGCATAATTAGATACAGTGAAAAGAGTTCTGATGTAACAAGATTCCTGATATAACAAGGTAATTTTGCTGGTCCCAAATCTTTACATTTGTAGGTGTGATTTTTTTATGAGGAGATTCCTGATGTAACAAGGTAATTTTCATGGTCTCAGGCACCTCATTATAATGAGTTTCAACTGTGGAGAGATAAAGAGAAAGATAGAGAGAGGTACAGAGAGATATGAGTTGAGAAACAGAGAATAAGATAGAGACAGAGAAGGAAGGGGGAAAGAGAAAGATTGGAAAATAGTGAATCGGAAAGAGAGAGATATATACGTATTAACCAGGAGGATGAGAAAAAAATGGGGGAGGGACAGAAAAAATATCTTTTAAGACATATCTTTTAGAAAATAAGGAACATGAATGAAAGAGAGATAGAGGCAGAAAGGGAAAGAGAAAGACTGAAAAATGAGAGATTTCTTATAGGGAAAAGGAAAGAGTTAGAGTCAGAGGAAGAGAGAGAAAGAGAGAAATAGATGACTTAGGGAAATGTGAAGTACACAAACTACTTGTTGTCGGATATTAGTTGTTGAGTGATTGGAAATTCCTGTAATACTGAGCTCATAGAAAATTATTAAAGGGCAATCCAACCTTGATAATAAGATGATTTGTGTGAAAGCAGAAAAATAAGAAAAACAGGATGGTGAAAGTTTGAAAGAAATCGGACAAGGAATAAGAAAGTTATGGATGTTTGAAAAATGAGATCACTACATCTATGCGAATCTCAAATTGGCAATTTGGGGAGTCAATTGTGACATTTTTGTGGACAACTCTCCCATTTGTCGTACACAAAAATATCATTAATTTGAGGTTTTCTTCGAGGCGCTTTTACTCTCGGGGCAGTACTCAAAATATATTGGATATAGCATATTGTTATAGGTCCTCATGAACGAAAAGATCTTACTGAATAATGCATTTTGAAAAAAGGTGACATTTTAGTCATTTTGTGTGTTAGAGCGAATGGGGGAGTTGTCCACAGCTACATCACAGTGACATTACCTATTCGGCCAATTTGAAATTCCCATATGCATAGTGATTACAACTTTCAAAAATTCATAACTTTCTTATTGCTTGTCCGATTTCCTTCAAACTTTCACCAATCTGCTTCTCTGATTTTTCCTCTTTCTTTCAAAGCAACTTGCTATTAAGGTTGGATTTCCCTTTAAACCAAAATTTAAAAAAGCTGCAAGTACTAGTTACATTACACTATGAGAAAAAACAGGAGAGGGTAGAATAAGAATTAATGGAAAATGTAAGAATTGTTTTGAGAGGGGACTGAGCTAATATGATTTGATTTTGGTTGAACACTTATTTTGTCTTGTCTATGATAGACCTTGGCCAGAGTTACCATGGGCTTTGTATTTTATGGATTAATTGGATTGAGAATTTTCATCGTGACTTTAATTGTACTCTTACTCTTCCACTAGGTGAAACCAGGACTATTGAAGCCAACGAGGAGACTTATCAGAAGTTAAAGAATCTACTCGCTGGGAGAGTTCCTGAATTCACTGTCATAGCCACAGTGAATCAGAAGAAGAGAAACAGTGGTAGCATCATGTCTATTACTGTGGGTAGAATACGGTAAGTTTACTGTGGTTGAAAAGGTAGAAGCAACTTGTCTATAACTGTGTGTAGAATATGGTAAGTTTACTGTGAACATCATTACTGTGTGCAAAATATAAATTTACTGAGATTCTTCTGTGTATCAATAGAGTATAACATACATGTAGCATCACATATATTACTGTAAGTAGAATAAGGTAAGTTTACTGTGGTTTCCACTTTCTATTACTGTGGGTAGACTATGGTAAGCTTACTGTGGTTTCTATTGTCTATTAGTATTACTGTGGGTAGAACACAGTAAGTTTACCATGAATATCATTACAGTGGGTAGACCATGATTAGTTAACTGTGAATATTATTACTATGGGTAGAATTCAATAAGTTTACTGTGATTACTACTGTATATGAATTGAAACAGTGGTAATAGCATGTCTATTACTGTGGGTAGAATACAGTAAGTTTACTATGATCAGTATTATTATTGTGGGTAGAATATGGTAAGTTTACTGTGGTTTCTATTGCATATTAATAGAATCAGTGGTAGCATCATTATTAATGTGGATAGAATATGTTAAGTTTACTGTGGCAGGTACTGTGCATCAGTAGAAAATGTGTTAGTGTTATGTTTATAAATGGGGATAAAAATATGCTTACAAATTAATACCAAGTTATCTTGGTGATATCTTGTGAGTGGAAGTCTGAGAGTTAGCTTGTAATCATTATTTACTGGTGGAACACAGTGAGCAGCAAGTTCATGAAAAAAGAATTCTAGTGATGGGTACAGTAAATGTTGTGCAATCATTTTCAGAAAAATTGGCAGAAAGTCATATTCTGACTCATAATTATTGATTAATCAACATTTTTAATGTGTTCCATGAACTACATGTACATGTACAGTGTATGTACATGAAACATCTTGTTTGAATATTTTAGTCACATTTTTAATTGTACAGTGTAGATGTATTTGATTGACAAAATGTGAGGAAAATTTGGAAATGAAGTCGGTCCATCAATATATTTGGGAAAATCAGGGGGAAAAAAATCTAGATTTCTGTTTTCTGTGGTCCACCCTATGAGAGAAAAAAAAATTGGAACAAAATTGCTGTGTGAATAGTTCAGGAGACTTTTCGTACTGGCCGGTCCTAGCAGCACAAGTTAATTGTCAGATACAGATTTTCAATGTACATATGTACATGTAGCTAATAGAAGATTCTATCACATCTAGGGGGAGTTTCATAAAGCTGTTCGTAAAGATATGCATGACGTTACGAATGACTTAAATATGACAAGCCAAATGGGAAGCTCAATCATTTTTAACTGCATCAACTAAAGTTGAACTGTGCAGATGATTATAACAAAAATTTTTAATGCAAGGTATATTTTTAGCAATAATTTGATTGAGGTTATTGGAAATACAGTCACACTTTGTTAAAACATCAGGAAAAACTGTGGGTATCCTATTTGGCACTTCATATTCAAGTCGTTCGTAAAGTCATGCGTAACTTTACGAACAGCTTTATGAAACACCCCCTGTATGTGTACATTATTTGATTGACAAAATGTCCAGAAAATATGGAGATAAAGTTGGTCAATCACTCCATTATACATTGCCTCCCCCCCCCCCTCCCCAATAGAATATGAAGATCTTTTTTTTTCTTTCCGCCCACTCTACCTCCCTATGGGGAAAAAAGTAACATGATCATTGTATGAACAGTTCAAGAGACTTTCTTCTATTAAAGGCCTGTGCAAGTGTGTACATTATGTAATTGCTTAATATACAGTAGGTTTAGCTGAAATTACTTGTGGTAGGAGATTCTATCTCATCTAATTATCACTGAATTAATCACCTTCGGTTCAGTTTTGATTTCCTGGCCGTGATGTGAGCTAATTACAGAGAGCTTGGATAATGAATGAATAATAATAACCTGTAGGTCAGTAAGGCTACCTGACAATGTAACAGGGTCATTACTGATTTATCTACCATGATACATGTATTTTGGGAGGAGTAGGCTTACCTCATAGCCTAAATGTGCGTTCCCCCCCCCCCCCCAACCCCCTTAATATTTAGGAGTGGAGAGCAGATTAACTCTGGAAAGCTCAACAAAGCTCTGGAAAAGACTGAATTTTTTTGCATTTTCCAAAAAATAGCTCCCATGGAGAACAGTCATTTTTACTAAGTAGTGCCCCTTTTTAGAGCCTGTGTGGCTGTTAACAGATTGACAACAGCATCATAAACCTGTTAAAGTAGATGGATATTTTTTTTTGGGGGGGGGATTTTTAATTCATGCACAATATACACAGCATACCGTTTACTGTTCTGTTAATGCCTTCTGTTGTGCTACCGAGTTTTTGAACCATTTCATGAATGAAATATCCAGCATTGATGCTTTTTTCTGCTCTTACTTTGTTGTTTCACTGTTAAATTTGACATAACTAAATATATTTTATGGGAATATACTTAACGAAGGAGGTATAGTGTACACTGTACCAGTTTATATTTCATGAAGAAAAAAAAGGAATTCTTTATAGCCTAAAAATGTTGCTCAACTCTTGAATTCTTTGCCCTGATTTGCCCCCTACGGCACGAAAGGGGATAAGTTAACAGTGCATAATTATAATGTGTTGTGTAGGCCTATAGCCTGCCTCTACTGAAATACCCCCACAGTTTAGTTGGCAGGGTCCTGTATCAGTTAAGGAAACTGCTAATTATCTGGCACTCTTCTTAATAGTGTCCTTTTGATGTGACTTATCATCCGATGCTATTAATTGTCAGGCCATCTATGAATCACGCTGTAAGTACTCTTACTCATCCGTTTCCATGGAAACAGCATCACTCTGTAGGGATGCGTATCAGCTATTTATAGATGATGATGTAAACTGTAACTCTTTGCTTCATCAATGTATAACTTTCACTGAAGCAGCCGTGCACACAAAGGATATATTCCCAGAATCATTAATGTTCTGTAATGCAGTATGATGAATTGATGATGGCGATGATTCACAGCATTTATATAGCACCACCCGCACCAAACTACTGTTAAAGACACTCAGTCGTAGGTTCTCATGGGGAATTTGACACCATTAGGCTATTTACCAAAAATTTAGGCCTCCACATTAATTCAGTTCCAACAAGTCGGAGTATGCTAACCATGATGCAGTGCGCATGGAAACTGGCAAGTCTATATGTCTTTAACATTCAAATGTGCAGGCTCCTTCTATTAATCACTACATGTATACAT
Source organism: Heliocidaris tuberculata (assembly GCA_025618425.1). Classification (NCBI taxonomy): domain Eukaryota; kingdom Metazoa; phylum Echinodermata; class Echinoidea; order Camarodonta; family Echinometridae; genus Heliocidaris; species Heliocidaris tuberculata. Next base: position 27,593,715 of record CM046852.1, on the reverse strand, counting down.
CTTTCGAAAAAGCCAATTACTCATCAGTGTGAGCTGTAAGGAGATGGTGCATGATAAAATGGGGTAACCTCGCTAGTCATAAGGACCATTATTCATAAGGACCGCTGGCCATAACGCGCGACTAATTGAATAGCGGTTTTGTATGAATAGCAGTCCTTTTAAATAGCGAGCAAACCATAGACAAATTACCTCGCTATTCATAAGAACCTCCATTCATAAGGACCACTGTTCATAACTATTCATAAGAACCGCTATTCATAACACGTGTTAAATGAATAGCAGTTTTCTATGAATAGCTGTCCTTATGAATAGCGAGCAGACCGCGATAAAATATAAACATACCTGTCTATAAATACATGTAGCTAAAGATGTGCTTTTATCAAGAGACTTGCTTCATTAAGCCCCTTTCACAATTGGTCTGCGACCAGTTTGCGACCGCCTGCAACAGATTTTTCGGGGTGTTGCACAACCGATCGCTTGGTGTCTTGCGACCACTCGCAGTCGTTGCAGGCGGTCGCACGAACATGAGGCGGTCGTGACTGGTCGCATCTGAACTTTGAACATGCTCAAAATCCAGACACGACCAGATGCGATCGATTCACTCGCATTAGGTCGTACAATCAGTCGTGCGATTCTCGTATGAGTGTTGCACAACGTGGCACGCTTAGACGCGAGAGTTCGCACGACTCAATAGTCGCAGTGGGTGGGCTGGAGGTCGTGCAACACTCGCACGTGCGCTAGAGACCTATAGCGACCAGTCTTGCGAATGGGTGCGATTGTGCTAAGACCATGAGACTGTTGCACGACCGATCGCAGCACATCTTACAACGTTGTACTACCGTTGCACGACTGTATGAGACTGTATGCGACTATTCCTCGGGGGTATATATAGGGGGACTATGGAGATGATCCTCTGCAACAGGGCCCTCCTCTAACAACTTTCTCTTCTTTGTAACTTTCTTCTTTGGCATCTTGAATATTAAGAAGGCCAACTTGAAACTGACTACCGGTCAATTGTCGAGGGGGTTTTTATACCCCACGCCACTCGCACGAATACTCTCACGACCACTTGCACCGGTCTCATTGAATCGCACGAGCGATCGCATGGTCTCACATCCACTCGCACGACCATGCAATCGATCGTGCGACTATTGTGATTGGCGTCAAGCCACTCGCAATCACTCGTGCAACACTCGCATGTGAACGCAAGACCACTCGCACGAGCATATGCGAGCAAATGCGACTTACTCTCTTCTAGTCGTTTTTGTTTTACGACCGCTGTTGCATTTGTGAATGCCTTTCTGCGACCTGATGAGATCGATGGCGATTGAAGCCTGTTGCAGCCTGTCGTGCGACCAAATGGTCGCAAACGGTCGCAGACCAATTGTGAAAGGGGCTTTAAAGGCATTGATTAACTTTGCCCAGGATTGAAAAAAAAAAATCACTGTTCCAGCTAATGCTGTAATCATAATTGCAAACTTTAGCTCAGACAGGAATCGCCTGAGTTTTATAAGCTGATCGGTCGTTTATATATCAAGATATTTATTATTGAACATTGATGTCGGGATAGAGTACTACCGAACCCTAAAGAACTCTTACGGTTGGCATACCTCGCTCTATCACAGAATACCGTACGGGCTGGAAACCCGCTCTGAAATCGCCAAGCGCCGGTGCTTGGTTTTTGTGACTGCAGCGCAGCGAAGAAGCAGAGCGACTTGTGCTAGCAATTGATCGCGATTTTCTCTTTTTTAGGATAGTAAACGGGTTCCACTTTCTCTCATACTTTCACATATCCTTAATTATATGTAATTAGAGGACTGCACACAATTCACTGGCATTTGAGCTGATTTTACAATTTTTCACAAAGTTAATCAATCACTTTAAGCATGTATAACTTTCATTGAAGCACCAGTGAAGAACAAAGATATGTTGACAGAATTAGTAATTAGCTCTCTGGTACAATATTCATTGTACGTGTAGCTGCAATTCATTGTAAGGTGGAAGAAGAGAGTGTACAAGTCAAACTATGACTAACAGATAGCTGAAGAAGTGTGGGCCTTTATTCAGATGCACTCCTTTATCATAGAGCAAAAAGGGGCGTGGAATTATTGAGAATTAATCACGGATGAGATTTAATACTGTATGTAAATCAAGAATTGATTCAACTATTTTGTATTTATTATGATGCTTTATTGACATTATACCTAGTTAGTTTTACAAAACCAAAGTGTACAGGATATAAAAAATCAAAAGAGAACATATACCTACATCGTAAATAATAGATAAATAAGCAAATTGATATGCTTGATATGTATAAAATACCTTGTACAATTCAAATCTCCAATGTTCTCAACATTCCATTTTTTATTTTTTTTAATTTTGGACTGTTTGATCTGATTGAGATGAAAGTTTGAGTGAGAAATATTAGAAAGAGAAAGATATACACAATTTTTAAAATATGTTGATTGCATGTGTATAATTGTTGTTGTTATTTCTAATTGTTGTGAGTGGATTGAAATTGAACTTGATCATCTTGGCATGGGATTTTATCATTGCAGGTACATGGAAATCTTTGCCAGTACGAGGAACAATGAATTCCGCTTCTACTACACGCACAACGGTCAGGTCCAGACTGAGTCTATCCCCTACCCCTTCCAGGCTGAACAGTGGTATAAGCTAGCAGTGACCGTCAGCGGATCGCAACTCAAACTATCCATTGACTGTAAACAGAATACAACAAGACAGATCAGATTACCAGATTTAGACTTTGATAAACCAGGATTAAAGGTTTTTGTTGGGCAGAGGTCAGATAGAACATTCTTTAAGGTATGTAATGCATATATACATGTACCAATTATTTGGCTTACATATTTATGTTAATACTTCTTGAACTACTTATGCAATTTCTACTGCTCCTTCTACTTCTCCTTCTTCCATTTTTCTACTCCTGATACTGCTACTATTTCCTTTTACTGCATATACTGACTACTGCTTCTACTGCTCAGCTACTGCTACATGTACAGTACTTCTAATATTGATAGTTACTACTTCTACTACTCTTGTCCTACTGTTACACCTACTTCTGCTTCTCCCTGCTATACCTAATACTTTTACTTCTACTACTACTACTTCTTACTACAATTACTACTTCTTACTACAATTACTACTTGTACCTCTACTACTACTTCTTCTTACTACTACTACTACTACTACTACTACTTACTACTACTACTTACTACTACTACTACTACTACTACTATTACTATTACTGCTACTAATATTACTATTACTACTATTACTACTACTACTACTACTACTACTACTACTACTACTACTAATACTACTATACTACTAATATTACTGCTACTACTACTACTACTACTACTACTACTACTACAGTACTAGTTATAATAATATTATTACTACTACTATAGTACTAGTAATAATATTACTACTACTGTTACTACTAATACTACTACTACATATACTTCTACATGTACTTCTATTGCTGCTACTTTTACTTACATGTCTACAGCAACTACCACTATTTAACTAGATCACTAATCTTTATTGTTGTGATTTCAAATTCTAGGGCACGTTGCAAGATGTGAAGCTGATAGCCTCGGCTCAAGGCTTTGTCGCTCAGTGTCCTTATATGGGCAGGTCATGTCCTACATGTGCTGAATATCACACGATGGTTGAGACTATAACAAGACTAGAGAACCAGCTTCATCAGATGGAACTCAAGGTAAGACTAACTTCACCATTTTATATGTGACAGTTGAAGGCAAGAAAAGCACTTGTAAAGGAAGTTTACCTTTATTTTGTTTGTAATGTTTGAAGGCAAAAGAAGCCCTTGCAAATTAATCATTTTATGAGATGCATTCCTTATGGTAAGGATTTGTTGTTTTTTGGGCAGTCCAAACAATATGATATCAGCAGCATGGAGAAGAACATGAAGAAACATGAATGTCTTTTATCCATGTATTTCATCCAATAGTGAACATTTCTTGACAAGAGCATTTTCAATAGTCAAAGGTAATATCGAGGGACTTTTCATTTTTGGACAAAATGGATTTAGACATAAGTCTTCCCGGAAACATTTCACAGAATCACCCAATAATAATCCGAATCACAAATGTTACAAATGTTTGCAACTATGTAGCTGCTAGCAATCTCTTTTGATACCAACATTGTTATGACATAGTTTTATAATATATCATATCATTTTGGTGATGTCATGCTTGCTGCATTTTTCTTTACAGCTTGGTGGTAAATTTGTAGTAGACAAGTATTCAAGGATCTAAATATACAGCGTAGGATTATTGTCAAAGAGGTTAGATATATTGAATGCTTGCTGCATTTTTTCTTCACCACTTGATGGTAAATTTTGTACATATTAGACAAGGATCTAAATATATACAGAGCAGGATTATTTTCAACGAGGTTAGATATATCGAATCTTGCTGCATTATGTCTTCACCACTTGATGGTAAATTTTATACATACATGTAGTAGATAAGGATCTAAATATACAGAGCAGGAATTTGTGTAAAAAAGTTAGATACGTGGAATAATGAAAGCCAAAATATGCGTGTTTGGATAGTAATTAAACTTATATCTGGTCAGGAAGCGTCTATTGTTTACTGGGAAGCTTACGTCAGAAGAATCGAAGGCTGAATAAAAATGGATGGTCGGTCAAAATACTTGACCCTGGGAAGGTCAGGGAGGGAGAGAAAGAGAGAAAATCACTTTCAATTTCTGTTTCATACATTCATTAGTGTCAGATGCCTGGATATAATCATTTGCACTTTTATGGGAATATATTTATTACAGAAATAAAAATCAGTGAAGTGTTTGTTTAGAGCACACAAAAGATGGATTGAGATGTTTTTAAAAGATTTTTCAAGGCTCAGGATTTCTATGAACTTTTTGTTTCGACCTACAATGTACAGGATTTGCACTTTCATGAGAGTATTTTCATTACAGAAATAAATCTATGTGAAGTGTTCTATTTAGAGCATACAAGGGATGGATTGAAATGTTTTGAATAGCTTTTGAAAGACCCAAGATTTCTATGAAGTTTTTTTGTAGACCTACAATGTACAATTAGCCTCTTATGATAAAACACATTATGATGCTTGAGTTTCTTGTTTATTTACTGTATGTGTAGGCTATAGATATGAGATATGATGTTAGAGAAGTGTATTGTATGATGTTAATGAGAAATCAGTGGCAATAATTTTACAATATAATTTAGTTGATCATCCGTAAAGTAGGCCTACACAATGAATGTGTGATGTTAGGGATTATGGCCACTAGAAACTAAGGGATAATGGATGGTCTTTTTTTTGTTTTGGAGACATAGAATAATATTGACAATGAAACAAAACTGAAACAGAATGTTTAGAAACAAAGAGGGAGATAAGAAAAAGATGTAGAGAGAGGTAGAAAGGAGGGTAAAAAAATCAGGGGTGGATTCAGGTTTTTTTAAAGGGGGCGGGGGGGGGGGGGGCACAATGCTGAAAGACTACACAGTTAAGGGGGCAAATTTGTTTGGGGTTTGTTTTGCCAATTGGATTCTAAAAGGGGGAGGCACAGGCTGGTTGTGTCCCCAGAAATTCCCGACTCGGGTACATAATGTTATGAATAGATTGAAAAAAGAATTGGAAATTAAAGGAGACAACTAAAACTAGTACAGGTACAGGGCAGAGGGATGAGATCAATTGAAAATACATAATCAAAAAATATGAAGTGTGTGCTGTATTTGTAGACAGAGTTCTAGCTACACTGGATGGCGGTGGGTGGCAGAACCCACCACGCAGGTTTAGAGCCCACCACTGATCAGCAATTTTGGCAAGCCCCCCCCCCCCCCCCCACTCCTTGAGTCCAAAATTCATATCTTTTATGTCATATTTATCCCAAATTGAAATTGTATGACAGAAAACAACAAAGTAAGTGTATCTAAATTTTTGTCAAATGCCATCTGTTACT